>MSTJ01000057.1:0-74243 GCA_001956345.1 Ramalina peruviana
GTGTTAGTCGGGGAGTGAGAAGGATGGGGAGGATGGAGGGGGGAGGTGGGGAGTGTGGTAATGATTCAGGATTTGGAATGGCTGTTTTGGGGGGGTGATTGCAGTTGAGGCAATGGTGTTGAAGCGAAGAAGGGAAGTGAAACGTTGGAAGGAGAAATGAATCACGTACGTGAAGGGTGGATCCCAGATTGACGGTGCAGCGTTTGGAGGCTGGTTTGTTGTGGGCCAAGCATGGACCGGTGGGGAACGTGACATCAGGCGCCGTAGGGATCGAGGCGAAGGTGAGGTGGCCGAGGAAGAGCGATGTAGCGGGAAAAGGAGGAGAGTTGGGGCGAGGAGGGTGTTAATGGTGTATTCGGCGATGTAGACAAGGAAAAGGGGGAGCATGCTAGGACTCTGAGTCAGCGTTGTAGGATATTGGTTGGAACATGATCATTATTCTGATTTGGTGAGGTTGATAGAGGAGACTGGAAAACAAACGTACTAAGGTATCACCAAGGCTCTTGATCTGCGCAAGTTGCTCAACAAGGCCTTTACCCAGCTCGGATAATTAGACCCATGGTTCCCAATGTTCGCTGAGTTCGCGCTCAAAGATTGCTGTAACAAGCTGTCTTCTTCTCTCCTCCCCATGATGCCATCATCCTCATCTTGTGCGTCGCCATCCACCTCGCCACGCTCATCTGCCAACCCGCGTCTCGTGTCCACGCTACTCGACTCGCTCGACGCCTTCCTCTCCAGTCCAGCCTTGGGCAACACCACAAAGAAACCGATGAGCATGAGGACTGGAAACCCCGCTGCAGCAACCAGGGTCCTCCGACTACTCAACCCGAGGCTGGTGGTACACACTGCATACCAGCCCGCTCCCACCAAACCCGCCGCGCCCGTTCCGCTACCCCAGCTCGCCAGACTGAATTTCCCATACCAATGTGTCAAGCCCAAAAATGTGCTTTCGCCCGCTCCACTGCTCAGACTGGCTAGCACCACGCCTGCCATCTTTTGCGAAGGCGCACCTCCCTCCAGGTGAGAGGGGGAGAGCGCGACGAGAAGCATTCCCAAGGTAGAAAGTAAGACGAGCACGATGATGCGGGCGCTGTATGGCACAGGGTGGATAAAGTAAGGCAGGACCAGCTTGGCCAGGAAGCCGGGAAGAACATCGCAGAGGAGGACGAGAGATTTGGGCGTGGTGGGGGGCACGAGATCGAGGGTGGCGGTGAGGAGGATGATGTAGAGGATGTTGTTGATAAGGCCTGGTCGTCATAGATGGAAATGGAGGTCAGCGATGGCTGAGGTGAAGCGAGACGAAGTGAAGATGTTGCAAAAGGGGAAAAGGCTGAGGGAATGCAAGGACGAAGGGGGATCTCACCGAAGAACCAAAAAGCAATGCAAACACGTGGCTCGGCGCCGCGGAAGAGTTGGGCGAGGTGGGCGCGATACATGGCCCAAGATGCGGCCGGTGTGAATGGGAGAGGGAGCATCGTGGTTGGAGGTGCATTGGATTTGCTAAAGGAGCTTATCGCATCTAATGCGCGTGACCTGTCCTCCCTCAATCCATGCTGGCGATTGATGTTGAAGCTAGAGCAAAGAGCAAGGAGCTGAACAGGAGTTGCATAAGGCGCGAGAAAGCTACAAGAAGTTGTAATACTCCAAAATCGTGTCCAAGCACTATGTCTCTTACATTTCGTGAGGTGTTGGGGAAGAGAAGCTCCCTTGCATTTGCGACGTCATTGGTCCATGGGGGGGCTCCTAAAGCGGTAAAAGCTGCAAGGATAAGGTTCCTGGGAGCTGCAGCAGCCAGCAGGACCGGCTAAAAGGGTAAAAATCCAATGGGACAGGGTCAAAACGGCGGGGCGGGTGGGAGTACTTAGTGTAGGTCTGTGGGCGATGGGCATGGCTGGTAGCGCGCAAAGTTGGATTCTTGCTTTTGTCTTTCTTTTACACGATTCGACATCATGTCCCCATTCCATTTCTCCACCATCAACAGCTATGTGAGCCATTTCTGCTGATGGACTCCAGCATGAATGAGCAGATCAACAATCCTGTGACAATACACGCGGATATGACCCAATCTTGATGCTAGTATTTGGAAGTATCGTGGCTTGTTCTTTTGACTCTTTGACCGCCGAATCCGCAGCGCCTCTACCTTCAGACATTCACCCACCGTCACCACCACCGTCACCACCACCGTCACCACCACCATTCTCGCAGTCATGGATCATCGACCTCCATACATGCCGCAGTCCCTTTCTCGACCGATGCATACGCTGAATGCACCCTTACCTCCGCAATACCCCTCCCGACCGTCCATCTTCCACAGTCAAAGCGAGCAACAGCCACAGACCTTCTTCAACAACGACATTTTCTTCCCCAAGAAAGAGCCCCGACATGGCTTATCGAGCAAGGATGATGAAAAGGGATACAAAATAAGACGATTGCTCGAGCATTCCCATGGGCCGAATCCGAAGATCACACAGGAAGAGTATGATCGAGCTGCTCAGCACGTGGACATGCTCGAACGCGAAGAGATGATGGAACGGGAGCAGTTGATGATGGAGGAGGAGCGCATACGAAGATATCATGAGATGCGCAATGGGACCGATTGTAAGTGATCACTTTGTTCGGTCTCTCCTCTGCATCTTCTGGGACCTTGGACTCGGGCACTTCAGCTTGACCCTCAAAACCCTGCAGCATGCCAGGTACAAGGACCACCGGAGACCCTGGATGATTTCCAAAATGCTATTTACGACTGGAAAAGGATTCTGGACTCTCGAGGACAATTCTGGACTTGACATCCTCCTCACCCTCTACTTGTTCCAAAACAATGGGCTCGGACCAGGAACATGATGACGACAAAGATGACTCGCTCGGCTCGCCAGTCATGTCGCAATCGACCTGATTCACCCTGGATCCATTCACGCGAAACACCCAAACATCAAACGCCAAATCCCAAACCACACGTGCTGGTCGGTCATTGCATTCACTTGCATTGTCGCATGCTTCTCCCCCCTCCCGAAACAGGCCCGAAACCGATGATCCCCACACACGCCACCTAAAAGTGACCCAAAGGTATCGGCAATTCCCCTTGCTTAGCGGGAGCTAAACTCTAAGCTGCCTGGACCCATCGTCGGGACATCTTCGGTTGCAAGGATGATCCGCGTTTAATTTCTTCTTGGAGAAGCAAAAGAACAGCGCAACAAGGGGGAGCAAGCGGGAATTGTGACTATTTGGGATGCTGACATTTTTATTTTTTTGAGCTTCAGCTTCGGCGTCATCATCTTTGCTGCCTCCACCTCCTCCACCGCCACCTCCTTCCACCTCCTTTCCGCCCTCTTTACATCCGCCGACTCCCTTGGAAGATCCTACCCGAACTTTATTTCCTCGGTCAAGCTCGCCAAGGATGTATGGAGGTCTGTCACGAGCCCTTTCTCCGCCACCCCGCAGTTCATTTCTACATGCAATAACCACCGCACATGTGAATTCAGAGCATGCAAAATCATGAAAGATACTGATTCACTATATTGCGACAGTCCAACATCACATGTCGGCCCTCCCGCCTCCCCCTCCTCCCTTCGCCGGACGCCAAATGCTTCCCCCTCAGTCCCCCCCTTTTACACCTCAACTCCAATCACGGGATCCCTCCATCGGATCCTATACGAATGGGAGAGAATTGCCGACACCATCTACATCCAGCAAACCCAGCAGTATGTCAATATCATCCTTACTCGGTGGCGACTCGTCCAGGCCCCGCGATTCACGCGCCACCTCCATCAATGGTTCATCGGGCTATAATCGCTCAATTTCGCATCCACTCGAGAACCCGGTGTCCCCGACCAAGACAGAACCGGAGCCCAGGATCGATGTGAGGGCGCAGGACCAGCCTTCGGGTTGGCGCAATACATACAACAGCTCTCGCGCCCCGTTTGCGCAGGCGGGAAACGGGCGCCTGACCGCGAGATCATCCATCAATACAGACTCACCAGCATTCGCAAAGCTCAGTCAGTCTTCCGGTGATAGCGGTAGCCAGATCTCACCGCGGTCAGAGCAAGGCCCGCCTCAGAGTTGGCGGGCCACGTACGAGAGGAGCTCCGATCCCGAAAGGTCTACAGCCAGGCCAATCAGTCAGCCTGATGGTATGGGATCGTCAATAGAGAACATCAACCGACAGAATGTGGATGTCAATGGGCGGACAGGCTTTGGTCGACCTAACCATGAAGAGATCAGGCCCCGGCAAGCTCCAGACAGGCCCTTGTACCCGCAAAGTCGTTTGGCGAGAAAGGAACCGACTCCACGGGTTTCGCCACCGCAGAAGTCTCCGCCTGATGCTCGCAAAAACTCCAAGTATCCATTCCTCTCGAGCGCGTCCAAGTCTCTGGAAGCCACGCCCAACCGACCATTTGGCCCTGACAAGGCCTTCAATGAGCAAAAGCCGAATAGCGTGCAAAAGGGGCCGTTGGGCCCTGAAGCCTTGCGGCGCCTGCGTGATGAAAGGCTGGGGAATGTGCAGAAGGAACCGCCAGACCCACGACCCCGGATTCTCCAGGATGCGGTGAATGAACCACAAGCCGCAGATGACCCCAAATATCCTGCATCCGTTGTCGAGATGGAGCGTTCCGATAGTCTTGATCGAGCCATCCAACAGACGCGAGAGAGCGAAAATGGTCACCGAAATTCCTTAGCGCTGATGCTAGAAAACAATCGAGGTCGAGGTCGCTTCTCCCCTCTCCCACAAGCTGTGCAAGGTGCTCAGGGTCGGACAGATGGTCCCTCACGTGATCCCAGCATCAAGAATGAGTTCTCCAAAATGTTCGCGGGCATTGGCAGTGGCGTGAGCAGCAGTGGGTTGGCCGGTAGTGGGACTTCCACTCCCCTGGGCTTTCCCCCAAGTCCAAGACAGAATGAGAATGAAGCTCGGCTGTCTTTTGCCAATCGACCGGATCTGGTGGATACGGCCAAGTCAAGAAACGTATCTAGAGGGAGTAACAAGCGGAGTCGAAAGACCAGAGGTGATGATGGGAAGGACGGTGAAGGTGGAAAGGGGAGTAAAAAATCACGACATCATCATCATGCTCCTGGTCATCAGTGAGTCCATCCTACTTTTATGTCATTCCGGGAATAGAAGACAATGTACTAACAGTATCAGTCATCATCACCACAGCAGCCACGTGATCGGTGACCCAGGAGCTTCCAATCATCACCACCATCACCACCCAGACGGCACCATCCATTACCACACTCACACCAAGCCCACCCACTCCGCCTTGACGCCGCTCTCCCAAGCCCACTCCGCTCCGCCCCAAATGACCGCCACCACCGCGGACCCGCCCCCTCGCCCTCCCAAAACAACAATCAACAACACCGCCCTCCTGTCCTCCATCGCCCACCTCCCTCGCCACCACCTCGGCTCAGTCCTCTACTCCCCCACTCTCTCATCTCCACCATCTTCCCCCAGCTCCTCCTCCTCCCCCTCCATCACTACCAACACGAAACTTCCTTTCCCTCCGTCTGCCTACACCATCCCCTCCCACCGCACCTCGCCCTCCAAAGAAAACTGCACCCTAACCATCCGCATCCCCCGCCTCTACCTCACCCCCCTCGAGCGCCGCGCCATCTGCTCCACCCGCGCAGTATGGGGCACGGGGGTCTACACGGACGACTCGGACCCCCTGGCCGCCGCCATCCACTCCGGCTGGATCCTCGGCGACTACGGCGACGACATCGATCCCGAAATGTTGGACCCCGACCCTCCTCCTTCCCTCAAAACCGTCCCCCCTACCACGAAAAGTAGTGAAGGCGACGAATACATCGACACCCCCCCGCCTCACCCCCTGCACCCACCCACGGGCAAAGACGCTCACCTCACCATCCTCATCCTTCCCCCGCTCGCGCGGTACAAGGGAAGCATCCGGCACGGCATCAAATCCCGGGATTGGGGGGACGATCACGCGGGCGCGAGTTTCCTCGTTCAGGGGTTGCGCTGGCTGGATGAGGGGGGGTGTAGGGGCAGGGAGCGGGGGGGACGGGCCAGGCATGCGTGGTTGCATGGCCGTAGTATTTTGTCGAGGACGGGGGAGAGTAGGAAAGTGGGTGGGGGTGGTGGTGGATGGTGGAGGGGGGAGAAGGGGAAGGGGAAGGGGAAGGAGAATGAGGCGGTTGAGGAGGGGGTGAGGGATGGTGATGGGGGCGTGGAGGGGGGGGCATCGGTCGTCGATGACGCTGTCGCTGCTGCTGCTTGATGCATTTATTCCAGCTTTTGAAAAAGGGGGTTGGGGGAAAGAAGAAATAACGCGACGTTGATTGATCATGTGCTCATGTACCATCTATCTACCCTGCCTGTACGTTTGAAAGCCGATGTTGGATGTATTTCTGGGCATCATTCCCTTCCTATAAGAAAAAATTGAGATTCCAACTCGAACAATAGATCTTTCATCACTCCCCCCCGTCCCATCATAATCCTCATGTCTATATCCCCTTTCGCCCCCCCCTGCGTCAACACCGTCACCTACGTAGCTTCGTACCGCGGACACCCCATCGCACCACCAGCAGCGCTAGCCCATTTGGTTTGATCGACTTCGGAGTATGCATTTCCTCCCACCTCTATAGTTCTAGCCACAAACCCACCAAGAGACCGGGCCTTCGCTGGGCCGTCAAGGGGAACAACAGGGAACGAGCCCTGCGTCTGCTCTGGCGCCTCATGTTCTGCTGGAGAGATTTGGGCGGGAGGTTTTGCGCGGTGCGTGTGTGTGTGTGAGAGAGAGAGAGACTCTGGAAAGATGGATGAGGGCTGCCGTTGCGCGGTTGGGCCTCGCGTTTTCTTCCCTGCTTTTGATTCTTGTGCTGGCATTTGCGGCGGCAGCAGCGGCGTCGTGATGATCGTGGGTTCTTTGTTCGAGGTGTCGCATGAATGGCCGGAGGGGGGTTTTTACCGACCGGGTGGCGCCATCTCCTGCTGGCCCCTTGTGCCCTGGATGCTCTCGCCATCCACAAAGACGGCCTCCATCGCGGTCTCCAGTATGCGCAAACCCTCCTCGATTTCCTCCCGAGTAACAACAAGCGGCGGCACGAACCTCAACGTATCCCGCCCGCAGCTGATAATCAACAGCCCCCGCTCCCTCGCGGCCGTGATCACGGGGGTCGGATCCCGACTCAGCTGCACACCCAGCAACAACCCCCGTCCCCGCACCTCCGTAATCACGCCCGGGAAGCGTTGCCGCAAGCTCTCAAACCCCGCCCGGAAAACCCCTTCCTTCTCCCTCACCGCAGCCTGCAAGCCCGGATCCGCGAGCCGTTCGACAATATGATGCGCGACCCGACTCCCCAACGGATTCCCCCCGAACGTCGTCCCATGATCCCCCGTGACGACCGCTCGCGCGACATGCTCGCTCACAATCGTGCCACCGATGGGAAACCCGTTCCCCAGCGCTTTGGCCGTGGTGATGATATCCGGGTGGGCTTCGCGCGGTAAGGTGGAATGCGCCCACAGGGTGCCCGTGCGGGATAAGCCGCATTGGATCTCGTCGTAGATGAGGACGGCGCCGACGTCGTTGCAGCGGTGGCGGAGCGCGGTGAGGAACTCGGGGGATGCGGTGTTGACGCCGCCTTCGCCCTGGATGGGCTCGATGATGACGCCGGCGGTTTTCTCGGTGATGTGGGTGGCCAGGTCGTGAGTGGGGGTGTCGAAGGGGATGGAGTGGAAGCCCGGGAGGAGCGGGGAGAAGGGGGCTTGGTATTTGGGGTTCGGGGTTGCGGAGAGGGCGCCGAGGGTGCGGCCGTGGAAGGAGTTGTGGAAGGAAAGGATCTCGTATTTCTCGTTGTGGGAAGGGTGAACGACTTTCGCGTATTTCTTCGCGAACTTGATGGCCGCTTCGTTGGCCTCGGTGCCGGAATTCGAGATGAACGCTTTGGACGCCGTGGCCATCCCGCCCGAATTCACGGTTGCTTCGATCAGCAGCTTGCACAGCGAGCCCGTCCAGGGGTTGTGGTAGAGGTTCGAGGTGTGCATCAGCGTCTTGGCCTGGGAGGAGATGATCTGCGAGATGGCCGGGTCGCAGTGGCCGAGGGCGTTGACGGCGATCCCCGCGGTGAAGTCAAGGTAGCGGCGGTTTTCGATGTCCCAGATGTGGCAGCCTTGGCCTTTGACCATCATGGGCGGCGGGCGCACGTAGGTCGCGACCATGTACTGGGTGTGGTCCTTGACGAGGGCGGCGGTGGAGGAGTCGGCGGGCGGGTCATGGTTGGGGAGGCTGGCTTCTCTCTAAGATGCGTGAGGTGTCAGTCAATGCTTCTGGGGCATGAGGATGGAGGTCTGCCTACGGCAATGTCGTTCTCGAGATGCTCTGGTGGGCTGGTTGTGGGGACAGCCATTGCGGAGGCATGTCGGATTGATCTCAGGGGTAGTTGAGACTGGACGCTTCTTGTATACGAGAATACGGTACAGCATCGACGAAGAGCCATTCTCGAAGCCATCTTAGTCAATTTGCTGAGGAGAAGAAAAGTCGGAGGCGATTGTCGCGTACGAAAATCTGGGGTTGAAAAGATGACGATGCGCTTATCGATAAGCAGTCTTGGCAATCATCATGACCGATTTCGGTGGCTTCATTTCTCCATCGTTTTCTTAACTTCAACCAATCCCACACCTTCATAGAAAGTCTCGGTCAACAAGAAGATCTTGAAGATGCTCAAGATGAAACGAATCAACTACCTGACAGCTCAGCTTCGGCCATCTCAACGTCTCTTCTCCACTCGCTCCGCCCTGTCCGCCACGTCCTCCTTCGCCTCCTCGCCATCTCCGCCACGCCTCCCAGATTCAGACCAAAAGCTCTATGAAGACCTCCAGAAATCATCAACCGGAGCCTTCAGCACCCCTCGCTCACCTCCACAAATCAATCAATCGCCCGCCACCGCAAGCTCATCATCAGAGCCGAGGCGAACCCCACCACAGATCAACCAGTCGCCACACAGCGACACCGCAAGTGCAGCGGCGCAGAGTCCCGAAGATGTCAACACGAATACCGTTCATGCAAAGGTGAACGCGCAGGGAAAGGGAGGGGAGTTGCATCCAGATGTCAGGAGAGGCGCCAGACCCGAGTTTGATGGAGAGAGGAATCCGAAGACTGGTGAGGTGGGGGGGCCTAAGAACGAACCGTTGAGATGGGGCGATGCTGGCGATTGGAGCTATAATGGGCGGGTCACTGATTTCTGAAGGACTGACAATGTTCGCTTGGGAAGATCATGTTGTGTCTGGATGTGTAGAGATGATCTGGCATGTAGCATATGGGATATGGCATCAGCGTAGCGTAGCATAGGGAGCAAATCATCAGGTCTGCAACAGAATAGCTCTCCTTCTGAGCCTTGTATATTAGCACCATCCAATCAAGCCACTGTAATCAGTTGACCATGTTCAAACCTACTGAGCCGCCACATCCTGCGGTCCAAAATAATGATGCTTTCTTTGAGTCATCGCGGGAACCGAGCTTTTCCTTCTCCTCCGCCTCCTCCATGTCTTCACCCACACCCTTTGTCTTCAATTCTGCCTCTCCCTCACCCATTTCAAATCACCAATCATGGAACATATCAAGAACACATTCGCACAATGTGCTCGAGAAGAGCGTTCTACCCTCGTCACATATGTCACAGCTGGTTTTCCCACCGCCGATGAAACCGTCGACATCCTCCTGGGCATGGAAGCTGGTGGCGCCGGTGCGCTCAATTCAACATCTCATAGCTCAAGGTATATAGATTGACTGTTGGACAGACCTTATAGAACTCGGCCTACCCTTCACCGACCCGATCGCCGATGGTCCCACAATACAGAAAGCCAATACGCAAGCACTGAAGAATGGCGTCACCGTCGAATCTACGCTCGAGACGGTCAGGAAAGCGAGGAGGAAGGGGCTGCGCGCACCGGTGCTGTTCATGGGCTACTACAATCCGCTCCTGAGCTATGGAGAAGAACGAATACTGCGAGATGCCAAAGAGGCGGGCGTCAATGGCTTCATTGTCGTGGATTTGCCCCCGGAAGAAGCAGTGCGATTCAGGAATTTCTGTACGAAAGGAGGGTCAGTAGTCTCATCCACATGGACATTGGCATCAGTCAGAATCTCAAGCTAACATGAAATGGTGACCAGGCTATCGTACATCCCACTCATCGCTCCAGCCACGTCCGAGGACCGCATGAAGCTACTCTGCAAGATCGCAGACTCCTTCATCTACGTTGTCTCGCGGATGGGGGTTACAGGCGCCACCGGCAAGCTCAGCTCAGGCCTACCTGAGCTCCTCCAAAGAGTCCACACATACTCGGGAGGAGTCCCAGCCGCTGTCGGGTTCGGCGTCAGCACTCGTGACCACTTTGTCGAAGTCGGGAAAGTCGCTGAAGGCGTCGTCATTGGCTCCCAGATCGTCACAACCCTGGCAAACGCTCCACCTGGCCAAGGCGCTCAGAAGGTCGAAGATTACTGCTCCGAGATCACCGGCCGCAAAGTCGACAGATCATCACATAGTGTCACCAATGGTGTCCTCAAGACTCAGGAGGCGGAAAGACCATCTACCAACGGCCACAGCGAGCATCATACCGAGAACGACCATGGCACAACCTCCCCCGCTACTGTCGACAAAGTGATAAGGAATGGCGACTCAGGCCCTGGCCCCGGCCTCGCCACCGAGCTCGAAGCGCTCAACGACCCATCCACCACCAAACCCACCAACTCCTCCGCCCTTCCCTCCCGCTTCGGTGCTTTCGGAGGTCAATACATCCCCGAATCCCTCATGGACTGTGTTTCCCAACTCCTAACCTGCTTCGAGTCCGCCCGATCCGACCCCTCCTTCTGGGCCGAATTCCGCTCCTACTACCCCTACATGGGCCGCCCTTCCTCCCTCCACCTGGCCGAACGCCTCACCGCCCACGCGGGGCCCAAAGCCGCCAACATCTGGCTGAAGCGCGAAGACCTCAACCACACGGGCTCGCACAA
This sequence comes from Ramalina peruviana, assembly GCA_001956345.1. Taxonomy (NCBI): domain Eukaryota; kingdom Fungi; phylum Ascomycota; class Lecanoromycetes; order Lecanorales; family Ramalinaceae; genus Ramalina; species Ramalina peruviana. The sequence continues at coordinate 10,962 of MSTJ01000057.1, forward strand.
GATCAACAACGCCCTGGGACAGATCCTGCTCGCCAGACGGCTCGGCAAAACGCGCATCATCGCCGAAACAGGCGCGGGCCAGCACGGCGTCGCCACCGCGACCGTCTGCGCCAAGTTCGGCATGGCCTGCACCATCTACATGGGCGCCGAGGACGTGCGCCGCCAAGCGCTGAACGTGTTCCGGATCAAGCTGCTGGGCGCCTCCGTCGTGTCGGTGGAAGCCGGCAGCCGCACCCTCCGCGACGCCGTCAACGAGGCCATGAGATCCTGGGTCGTCGATCTGGATACCACGCACTACATCATCGGCTCCGCCATCGGCCCCCACCCGTTCCCCACCATCGTACGAACATTCCAATCGGTCATCGGCCAGGAAACCAAACAGCAATTCAAGGAGCTCAACGCCCATCGCAACAAGCCCTTACCCGACGCCGCCATCGCCTGCGTGGGCGGCGGCTCCAACGCCACGGGCATGTTCTCCCCCTTCGAGCACGACCCCTCCGTCGCACTCTTGGGGGTCGAAGCCGGCGGCTCCGGCGTCAAGAGCGGGAAACACTCCGCCACCCTCACGGGGGGCACCCACGGCGTCCTCCACGGGGTCCGGACGTACGTGCTGCAGAACTCGCACGGCCAGATCGCCGACACGCATTCCGTCTCCGCGGGGCTGGACTACCCCGGCGTCGGGCCCGAATTATCATCGTGGAAGGATAGTGGACGGGCGAAGTTCATCGCCGCCACCGACGCGGATGCGTTTGAGGGGCTCAGGGTGCTGAGTCAGACCGAGGGGATCATCCCCGCGCTGGAGACCGCGCACGCAATTTGGGGCGCTGTCGGGTTGGCGAGGGAGTTGGGGGAGGGAAAGGACATCGTGGTCTGTTTGAGCGGGAGGGGGGATAAGGATGTGCAGAGCGTGGCGGACGAGCTGCCGAGGATTGGGCCCGAGATAGGGTGGGATTTGAGATTTTGAAGTAGAGCAGTTGGGGGGGGGGGGGGGACCTAGATAAAAGCAAAAAGAGGACCATCCACATGTATATCCTATGAATTTCATCCGATCGATTCCACATCCTCATACCAGCCCTGTCAAAGGACCCTAACCTCCCAATACGATTCGATATAATCAACACCCTCGCCATTCGCAATCCAAAGATATAACAAACCATCCCTCTGCACCTGCCTCCATCCTCCCCGCAACGCAGCAACGACGGAACCCCCTCCTCTAGAGAAACAGACATGCAAACCCACATCTCCCCCCCCCTCCCCCAAAAAGCCCCATCCCATCCCCAAACCCCCAAACACATTCCCGCACCAGTCCATCCAGTCAACCTCGATTCCAGCACAAAGCACACACAGCCCCCCCATCCCTTCATCCCCACCACCAAACAGCAAAACGACAGGTATACATAAAGCCACCTATCCGAAACTCCGAGAATCGCGCTGCGGCCGGGGGGGTTACGCGATATACACCTCCCGGACCCTCCCCTCCTCACTCATGGATCCGTCTGCGGCATCGCTCGTAGAAAGTGGAACCGCCATCGTATTTGGGAATGACAGATGTAACAGTAGGTTTCATGCTTGAGTTTCATCACTGGGCGCACCTCACAATTCCCACATTGGAACTCCACTGCCTTCGCTGGTGGTGTTGGTGAGGGAGAATCTCCGTCAGAGCCGGGGCGGAAGGGGCGGCGAGTCATTTGTGAACCCATGTTGTTTTCGATTGGGGGGGCTGGTGAAGTTCGAGGGGGGTCTGGAGCAATTAGGGTTGGGGATCAAAGAGTTGTCTCAAGGAGGAGAATTTTGAGGGATGAGTCGGTCTTTCTCGGTCAGGCAGAGCAGGATTTTCTGAAGATTGTGGGTGAATTTGTCGGTTGCAAGCTGGCGGGGCTAGTCAAATGAGGTGTAGAAGACGGGACGGTATGGAGAAGTCACTTGGAAACCGAGCGGATGGAATACCTCGCAAGAATATTTATTCCTGAGGAATTCAGATACAGCTGGGGCATCGCCCTTTCTTAAGGCAAGCCGGCTGAAAGCAACTGCAGGCTGGAGAAGCTCAGCAAAATGCATGACCCTCGCTTACTGTCGAATCCAATTGATGTCTCCATCAGCGCTGGGAAACTTGCTTTTTTTGCCTTGTTTTTGGGGGAAAAGGGGGTTAGGCCAAAGCCAGGCCGGGCAAGACTAGCCCAAAAAGCCCCTTGTACAGGAGTGTCCAGCATATTGTCTAGATTGTTGATATAGTGGTACCGGTAGAGTCGATCTCCGTCCCAAATCACGTCCCAGAACAACTGATGAAGATCCTATTCATCATCATACCAGGATTCGAACACCCTGGGGCTGGCGGCTTCATGTAAACAAGGGAGTACCGAACGCCCAGAACATATCCAATACGAGTCTATTTGAGACATGATCTGCATGTGGGTTGGATTCACCTGTTGTCCATAGGTGGTTGAGGCTGGCTTTTTCATTGTATAAGGGGGGGTCTGTATTGGGGCGAAGAATTGTGATCCCTTTTGACAAGAGATGTCAATCTACGGCTTGAACGAGGTGCTGAAGGAAGTGTATCGCTTCGAGAAGTCACAGCAAAGTCTCACGGATGATTGACTTGGGATATCGAGGACGCGACATCGGCCCATCGTGAAGTGTAACGACCGAGGATGACGAGAGTAGTTTACCAAAGATGACCTTACATCGGCTTGTACTTACACAAGAGCCCAATTCTGGTGACATTCTGAATGGGATGATAGTCTTAGTGAAATAGTTCTGAGCTAATGAAATATTCCTGCGGTTTCGACTTTGGTTTTCACCGTGACGGCTTCTCCAACTGTCTTGCCCAAATGTGTAATCTGAGATTGACCGGCCGGATTAGCCTAGACCAGAGCTCGCTGACGATAAGTACCAACAGCTTTTTCGCCGTCCGGACCTGTGCACGTTGGCACTCTGCACGGTCAAATGAGAATCTGATTGCCTTTTTGATCGTAGTATCTAGAGTAGACATCATATCTACGATCACAATTCGAACAGTGGGTTTCATAGTTGATAGTCATCAGGGCACGATCCATACAATTCCCACATTGCCATGTAGCTGTCTTCGGTGGCGGCAAGATAGTGGGTCCGATAGATCTGGTGGGAAAATTGGATGGGGAGCCTGTAATCAGTAGCGAATTCGGCATTACGGGCATTGACATTGATCCAATTGAGGTCGAATCTCCTGTATTATCAGGGCTGGAAAATCTTGTGCTTCTTACCCGAGCAAGGAGGTCTGGATTGGACACGTTTCGAGACGAACGAAAGTCCTCTGGAGGGTCATCCAATGATATATCCATTGGTGACTGTGGCTGAGCACCACTTTTTGAGGATTGCGGCTCCGTAAGCTCGATTGAATGGGCCGCAATGAGTTGAAGTGCATCTTGAAAATGATCGCCTACATGCCTCTCAAATTCCTCACGAGTCTCTGCTGGATAATTCCCACAGAAGGAGCACCTCTCCTGTTCAACTGGTCGAGGGTGATGTTGGCATGCGAGCTTGGTGGCCTGAAGCATCTCGGCCCCCTCCAGATCTATCAGATGGGCTACTAAGAGATGTCCTAGCCAATCTGATTCATCCAAATCAACCCTTTGACATATATTGCAGGTCCATGATCTATCAACGCGATGATGAAGGAATTCATGGTGAGCCCATTGAGGCCTCGGCAAGACCTTGTATTTCGCCCCACAATCCTCGAATGTACATATGCCAAAGTCCGCGTCGGCTTGGCTCGCGTCAAGTCGGGTTTTGGCCTTGTAAAGGCGATCTAGGAGCTCTTTTGGTGCTCTTGGATTTCTTTCTTGCAGGATTTTTAACATTTCCGGTATCTTGGGAGCATGTTGTGGCCCTTCGAATGACAAGTCTGGGACAGCCGATAATGGTATACACTTTGTATCGTCATGCTCCATACAGCGTTGGATTGAGGGCGATAAATCTAGCAGGCAACAAATGCGGAAATCAATATCCTCTAGGAGCTGATCCATTTCATGGTCGGCGTACTGTGCCCCGGCATCTTCATCATGTTGAGTAGCAGGACTGGAGGAATCACGGGTCTCTGCTGTCGTTGCTTCGTTCGCACTTGATAGCAGGTCATGTGCCACGAAATGCCGAATGCCTGGTTGGAAGACTACCCGCCAAGACAATCATTATCTCCTGAGCGGCTATTGAGTGGCATAAAGTGCCCAGGGGCCTTACTCTGGACAATTAGGTAGGCGATTGTAGATAGATTGCGCTCGATTTGGTTTTGCAAGGACGGAAAGTGTTGTAGCTCGAGATGACCCCCCTGCAAGCCCAGAGCATCTCCCCAAAGGAAGTATTTTGCGGCGATCTCTTTGAGAGTAGCTCTACACACTTGGGTCCGAACTATGTCAGAGGCATCATGAAGAGCAATTCGGAACACTCGCAGGAGTTGCGCGTAGACTTGTCGGATCATCGTGCTCGAATTGCACGGTCTGTAACGTGTCTTCTTGCAGACGGCTATGGCCAGTAATAAATCTGAGCTTTGATCTCAAGAACGGCAATGGTGTTTTGCTTTCAATGCCTTGCTCCTTCTCAGTCTGTCGCTTTTCCAGGGTAGCGCGTGGGGAAACCTTCGGGCCCCTCTTTAGCATGAGATCTAGACTCCATGGTGGGGCTGCTGCGATTGTTCAGCCTTGCGTGAGTCGCTGACTCGATGTCAAACCCTCATCATTCCATTTTCGAAGAGTTGTAAGTGCTTTGAATGGTAGGGTAGAGGGAAGAGGGATTGTGGCGGTTCAGATAGTCGAACATTGTCTATGTAGGAGTCGACAATGGAAGCCGCCGGCTTAGCCGTCAACCTTCTCCCGCTTATGGTCTCTGTGGCAGAAAACTACAAAATGCTGTTTCTAACGCCTCTGAATCGATATCAAGACTTCTCCAACGAGGCCGGTAGATACATTGTTCGTCTGGAGAACCAGCGAGCGATCTTCCAGACGCAGTGCATTCTTCTGTTGTCGACAGTAATAGATACGCCAGCAGCGTCGCGAATTGTTGTTGGCGCATTGCATGAGCTTGCCCCAGCAGCCAAGGCCGAGGTGGAAGAGAGGCTCAAGTCTGTGTTGGGTGACTCTCGTACGGCAATCATTGGGACGATCCGAGCTATAAATGCCGCGCTGTTGGCTACTCAACGGGAATGCAAGAAACTCTCTGAGACGGTCGAAAAAGAGGATCAAGGGAAGAAGGTAGGACCAATTCGTCAGCTTGTCCGGTGGAGGAAGATGCTGACATCTAGAAGAAAAGAAATTTTAGTGATTGGAAAAGCCACATTCGCCAAAAGCTGAAATTCAGCTTTTCGGAGTCGCACTTGTCAGCGAACCTCAAGGCTCTAACCGATTTGAATCAAGACTTTGTTACACTTTCCTCTTTATTCCAATTTCTGTCAAAATCTGGCGAACAAAGCCCAACTCACAGCCTCAACAAGCAATTGATCGACAAGCACCGACTGATTGGCATGGCCGCCGAAGAAGTCTGGATTTTTCTGCATAGTCTTGAGTGTGATGAGTGTGAAGAACATTGGGCTCATCTAGGTATTGGTGATGAGAGGGTCAATCAAGATGAGACACCTTCAGGATTGGCTGAATTCAATATGGCGCTCAGCTGTACCAGAACCTCTCTGGATTTGACCAGATTCGTTGTGACTACTAAGCTCCAGGAGCGAGATTCCCAGAATCATATAGAGCGTCTAGCGGAACTCAAGGAAGCGCTTCGGTCTATATTGAAGATAGAAAAAGGCTCGGCAGAAATATTCGAGAGGGGTGTGGGACACCATGATACGACCCAAGCAAGCAGCTCGGCTCTTGATGCTGGGCAATGTACACGAAGAGCCTATTCAAGGCAGGGTGACGGAAGACGAGCCAGGGATCTCTGTCAATTCTTGAACTATCCGGGATTTGATCGGGTGACCGGCTCCCTTCAGGCTTTCTCAGCTTATGATGAAGGAGCGAAGGGCGCGAAACCAAGAGCCATTTGCAAGCATTCGCCAGATGTTTTAAGATCAACCACCTTGTCTGATCTGCTGCAAGACTGTCGAGGTGATCGTCCACGGAATGGTCTCCCAGTTCCTGAGCGCCTTCGCCTGGCGAAGGTTGTTACGGTCGCCTATTTCCGATTTCATTCCACCGGGTGGGCCAACTCCGGGTGGAACAGCAAAGGTATCTGCTTTCAATGGACTAACCAAGATGATGTCATTTTCGATGTCAAAGGTCTCCATATGCCCTACTTACAGTCCAGAGTCTACAGCAACAGCAGCGTTTCTCAACCGCCGCCAATCTGTGGCCTAGGTAAGGCAGGCATCTTCAACCTAGGCGTACTTCTACTTGAGATTGGCTATTCGATGAATCGGGACACTCTAGACAAGGTCTGTCCAACTCATTTTAGCAACAACGATCTTCTATCGGCAGTACTTCAAGCAAGAACACTCCTGGCGAATGGACTTTTCGATATGGGCCGTGCGTATAGGAAGATTGTTTCGAAGCTGATCGAGTGCGCATTTGGCAACATTTATGACTTGGACGACCCCGGCCAGGAGGCAGCATTTCTGACGGCTGTGGTCAAACCTTTGGAAGAGGAGGAGCGAAAATTGGAAACATTTCTTGGCCCTGGTCGTCCTTGACGATGCCCAATTGGAAGCGCATTGGTTCCCAACGATTCTAGTCTCTGTTAGGTCTAGCACTTCGCGTGTTCTGCCTAATAAGGTTAGCGCATAGGCTTACCCTTATCTTGTCGTCCTCTACAAATTTTCATAGCATCAACCGGTACGTTCATTGTGTCTGACAAAACCCTCCAGAATACAAGGAAATATTTGAAAGCGTCTAGCGAATATGTGGACCAGTATGACCCTCAGACTCCGCTCGAGCCATCGCCATACAGTATATCTCGCAATTTCCTCTCTTCTTCTTCTAGCGGCCTGAGGACCTCTTCAATAAACATTTCCCTGCTCTTCCAATCTTCTAGATCATAACCGTTCCCAAAGATACTCTCAATCAACTTCTCAATAATATTGCCATAAGTGCTACCCATGTTGAGGAGCCCTTGTCCTAGCAAACGTCTGGCTTGGAAAAAGGAATTAAGAGTACCATCTTCGACAATTTGGCGAGTATCACACAGGGACTTCCAATTCATCGAATATCCGATCTCGATGAGCATGGCGCCCAGAGCGAAAAGATCTATTTCGTTGCGCCTCAGCCCGGAATACTAGCCAATCCCGTAAATGCTGGAAAGCTTGGGATTATGGACACTGCACCTCAGCCAGGGTTGATTTAGAGCTGAAGACTGGCGAGAATTGACAGAGTTGCTGACATGAAGGTATACGCTTCTGCTTTCCCAGCCACCTCCTGCCCAGCCCATGTGGTGGTAACGGAAAAAGGCAACGACAAGTGTTTTGGCTAGCCAGACCCGCTTGTAAATCGGCATTCGAAGCTCCGCATCAGGAGCTAGGTCGAGGAGTTCAGAGAGACGTATTGCTTCTGAGTCCATTGGGCACTCACTACTTTGATTCATTGGGACACCAAGTCTTCTTCCTCTGTCGTCAGCCAAGGAAGCTTGGATGAAGAGGTCTCCGTCATGAAAACCTTGGATCGATTGACTCAAGTACCCGCAGACGTCCCCGTCGGCCACCAAAGTGCATTGCCGACTTGATGCTTGTTCTCGAGCAGTCTTTTCAGATGAGATTAAAGGTCTGGATTCGAACGTTCCGCAGCGCTCCGATGTCTGCTCCGAAAATTTCAAACCCTCCTCATCCAACTGCAATATAGTGGTGAGCCCAGACTCTAGCTTGTCTCTACCCACAACGCTATCGTGGAAGGATTTGTCTACCGAAGAACCGGACACTAAAAGATAAAGAAAAGTACAGCAAGAAGTAGGACAATGAAATGCCGCCTCAAATTTAATGTTAAATGCGTATTGCTCGCTTTGCGCGACCTCTTCATTGCCAACGCACAGATCAGCAAGATGTGTTTTCGTGCTATTGCAGCTTAGTTCATTGAGACTTGCACTTATGGCTTGGGCGGCTTTGCCCATCGCCCGGTGCTCTCGGGCCAATCTCGTTCTATTGTGCTTTCCTGAGAGTATCTCCACGGGCGAGGGTGGCGGCTTCAGTAGAATGAGGCCCGAAATTGATAAGAAATCCCGATTCAGTTGAGTCAGTGTATCAAGATTGATTGACAGCCGCGTTTTAGAGAAGCTGAACTTCAATTTCAACTTGACCGACTGCTGATGCCACTTTAGCTCCCCTAGGAAGTCTATGAAGTCTAGATTTAGGGACCGGCGCAAACGGACCTTTATCGCTTTGTCTTCGAATTTGACCGCAGATGCCAGCCTCTCACCATCTTTTTTAACCTCTGTCAGGAGAGAATCTATGGCTTCTATTGTCCGGATCAGTGCATTGCGGGAACTTGATGCCACCATTTCCAGACGTTCTCCGACCTGTCTCAGCTCCTCAGGTGCGCACTTGTCGGGGCCAGTTATGATTGCGGAAGCCAGTCTCTCATCTGTGACCAGACCCAAAAGGTGGATGCATTGCGCTTCGAAAATTGCCTGCTGGTTTTTCAAACGAACGACATACCTTCCAGCTTCATTCCGAAAGCTTTGATAGCGGCAGAATGGAGTCAAGACCAGGTCCTTGTAATTCTCTGCTGCAGAAACAATGAGTGGGAGGATATTGAGAGCTAAGCCTACGGCCTCCATGGAGCACTATATCATGGGTCAATTGTGGGCTGGGGCTGCTCGGTTCCGAAGCCCAGCAATTATCAGTCTGTCTCAGTAGTTGTCCCCTCGTTTTATGGAGGGTAGCGTCCAGGTCGGATCGGTGGGGTCATGATCGCGCGAGTTCAACAAGGCTGACCAATCACAGCAGCTTCGGGATTCAGACGCGGGGCTTGGACTTCGTACTCAGATGATTCGTATCAAACAAGTCTTGCCTTCGATTCGGCTCCTCAAATCTATCGTTCTTCCCATTAGATGGACGAGAGACACGTGTTACGAGGCCAGGATGATTGGCTCCAAGAAGGCGGGATGATTCATTCACTTTCCGATGTCATACTACAAATTTTACGACACGCAATTCATGATCGATTAGATGATCTTTGTCCGGGGACATCTAAGGCCGACCGTGAGACTGAGTGCGCCCGGTTTTTTTTATGGAGCCACTCCTTGGACTTGAAAAATCTGGAGAAAAGGCTGCAGAGATTCAACAGCCTGAAGATTCATTTTTTAGAGCTACTGCTGACGATTGCAACCTTGTTGAGACTCGGTAAGACTCCTTGAGAGCCGCGGCAATGGCCCAGCTAGATGATGTGGGCTGCACTGATAGTAGTCGCATCCAGTGTACCTAGACAACGGGCTTTCCCTACGTGCTCGTGAACTCTTTTCCCAACTCCGGTCGATCGTCGAGCGCACTTCGAAACGGCAATCATCAAATGCCGTTAGTGAAAGCGCACCCGAGAAGACCAATCTAGACGTCTGCGCGGAAGATCGAAAATCACAGAAAAGAGACCTCGGGTTCAGCAATTGATTGGGATATTGCTTATCGCCAATAGGTGTGCAAATATCAGTAGCCGCATGATTGATGCCTACTCTCCATTTGCCGCGTAGATGCTCAATGCAAAGTGATGCCTTTGGGCCTGGTGAGGGCAAAAGCTTTTTGCCCAGCTGCAATCTTCTGCGACCTCATGTGTCGTACGTTGGCAAGCTCATCTCTGTATGGTTGTATCTGCCAGGTACATGCTCGGCGAATTGCGAAGGCGGTGACAATCCATCTTGTTCGTCCTATGGCATCTTCCAAGCACTCCCGCCGGCTCCTCCCCAAAAAGCCTTCCCTCACGCACTAGCAAACGGCCTCTCATCCACAAACAACGACCCCGTTCCCGCCAGCACCTCCCCTCCCTGGGTCTCAAAGTAAATCTCCGCTTGCGGCAAATCTCTCCCCATCCCAATCCATTGCCGATACGCCTGAATCGCCCTGACCATCAACCCTCTTATATCATCATAGTAGATGCCACGTTGATTAAACCCCTCCTTCAAGCCCACCATGTCAAACCCGACGGTCTGATCGCCGTATTTCTTCGTGAAGGTGAAGGTCTGCTCATGCACAGGGTCGTCGGGCTCGAGGTTGTAGTCCGCGGCGTCGCGGATGGCGGCGTCACGGATGTCATAGGGGAGGATGGAAAGGTATTGATGGCTGATGCTGGGTCTCGGGTTGAAGTCGTAGAAGCGGACGAAGGTGGTGGGGTCATCGGGAGGGCTGTATACGAAATTCCCCGCCGGGGGGCGGGTTGTGATGGAGGCGGTGGAGGCAGTATTGTTCATGACTTCGGAGGGCGGAGGGGAGACAAGTCAGTCTGGAGAAGAGGCGAAGAACATGCTTTGGAGCTAGCTTGCGCGAATGATCTCATGTCTTCTCTGGCGAAGGGTAGTGAACAAATGATGAAATGATTGAGAAAAAGAATCACTACTTACATGTCGTTGAAGTCGCCGAAGGCTGCACAGACGAGAACGAGGATGTTGGATCTGGCTTGGAGATGTCTATCACGCCGGTTCTATGTGTCCCGTGACTTGTTATCGGCCTGCTGGGTTATGAGAGTACGGATGAAAATAGCCTTCTTACCCTAATGTGTACGCGAGTGATGAGGATATCAAAGAGACCGCCACCATAGCGGCATGAAGCATGCACCAGCCCATCTCTCAATCGTTCGCGGATGTCAATGCTAACGTCTTGGCAAGAATAGAGAGGATAGAGAAAGACACAGCGCTCTCCTTTTGCCAACCCAGAATGACTGGCCGTTGCTCATGCGCAAATGATGAACAACTGCTCTTCTTTCTCTTCCCTTTTAAAAGAAGATGAAAGATCCATAGCCGATAGTCAATGGCCAAGAGAGCTCTGCGTCAATTACGTTCGTAAGGCTCAGCCTCACTCAGCAGCGCATACACCGAGACCTTGTTTTTGGCCCCAATGCAACAGCATCCAGGAAGGCAAGTGGCTGTGCCATACTATAGACCTATGTCTTTCACTTATTTCAAAACAAAGAAAGGTGATTTGAGGGACTTAGAAGCATCGGCGCTTCTGATACACATCTCATGTTGAATGATGAAATGATTGAATCCTAGAGACATTTGGTATGTTGCTATATTATCTTGTAATTTGCTTCTGAAGTGCTGCCCTGACTTTCTTAATAGCTAAATGGACACCTTTCGTCTTTGAGGGTACTTGCTTGATGAAACAAAGTAGGTTGTCTGCGCACTATCTGCACATGTTTCGAGAGCCTGTTCGAACAACTTCACAGCCTTCAAAAAAATACTCTGGATCCTGAATTCCAAGCGCTCATACTAAGTAGCATAGAAATGCTCATGTTCCTGACAGGGTGTATCACGTATCCTCCTTGGAGAAGGGAGGAGTATCGCATTCTGTCATACGGTCTGATACTAATTGCATGTCCGAGAGTAGGTAATCGTGCCGTTTTCCGATGCCTTTCCGCGACCCGTCAAGGAATTTAAGAGAGGGTTTCGGAGGGAACATTTCCTATGTCACTTGTAATCCGACGGGCGTCGTATAGGAGCTCACTCCTCCCACCACATTCGCATACAACTCCCCCTCTCCCGCCAGGACTGACAAGCGTGAAGTCCACAGCCATATACGTGCTGCGGGCAAATCATACCCCAAGCCATGCCACGCCCAAAACTTCTCAACTCCATCCATCAAAACGCCCGTCAAATCGGTATAGAGGATCCCCCGCGTGTCAGGCGGCAGCTCCGTGACCCCGCCCATGTAGAAAGTAACGTCCTGTTGCCCGTATCGCCATTCAAAGGTAAAGAATTGATCGTCGACCGGACTGTTGGGTCCCAGCCCTTCTGCTTGGTACTCCGCTTTGGCCACATGACGGATATCGTTTACTACGCTTTGGACTTGGCGGTATGCAATCCCACGTCGAGGCCGAAAATCGGTGAATTTGACGCTGATGCTCGGGTCTCCCGGAGGACTGTAATAATAATGGTCGCTATTGTTGATGGTGAGATTTCTCACTGTAGTAAAGTGGCCTTGAAGTCAGCGTGTGATGAGTGGTCCCTGTAGAGGTCGCGCCCTGATTGATAATGGACCTCTCTTTGAGGCTACTCTCTAATTGTTCTGGGCAATGTCCAACGTCATAGTAGACAAAAGCTCCGGGAGCGAGTATTCACACACAGCGTCTTACCAAGCAGATCCCTTAGCTATCGAGTCTTATCACTGAAGGAAAGATGATACTGACATACCTGGCGGTGTGGCTCCCACCACAGATACATTCAGAGGCGAGGGAATGGTTTGGGCTGTTGCTCTGATACCCAGATCACGTCTATGGTCATTTCAGAGTCAATGTCCACTCAGAGACCGAAGAGAAAGGCTCAAGCGGGAGAACGGAGAACTACCCTAACGTGAAGGCCGGCAAAGGCGACACCGACCGAACAGCGGAAGCAGCGATGAAAAAGCATACCGTTTTCATCTTTCTAACAGCGAGGACCATTTCTAAGATTGCGAGCTTCTCTTCCTTGACAAACTACTCAGATCTTGTCTTTAAATAATTGACGAATAAATGAGCAAGCACATGCGCGGCAAATCTTTGCACCCATTGGTCCTTTACATAAGTCGCAGTCAAGAGACAATGGAGGGTTTTTTTTTGGTATGAGCGAGAGGGTCTGTGGCAGCAATCAATCTCGAGATAGCTCGGACCGTGTCCAGTAAGACAGGGTCTCCGGTAAGACAGGGTCTCCGGCAAGACAGGGTCTCCGGCACGGCTATCGCTTATGAAAATGCACCTATTTGGGTACCGTGTCTCCCGGTCACGAGCACATTCCGCTAGATTATGCATCGTCCGATCTAATCGGTCCGAGGCCATTAGGACGTCGTACACGATGAAAATTAGAAACATTTGAGTGATCGCGAGGAAAAGTCGCGTCGAATGTGATCTCGGTGAATCATATGTCCGAAGGACCGACGGCCCCCTATCTCTAGTGCCTACGCTAAGCATCTGGGTAGACTAGCGGTTAGATCCGTCAGATCGAGGTACTGAGGCAAAGTCCTGACGTTGAATTGACATCATCAGTGCCTGCGAATGGCCTGGATCAAGTCCATCGCATCACTGCCGTTTAACTTTCGGACGGAAGTACGATTAATGGCGGCCCTAATGAGTCTCCCCACCGCGGCCAGCGCAGATGGTGTGGAAGCTGACCAGACTTGCGACCTATGCTCAAAGACCTATCAACGACGTGCGTTTCTCCTTCTTCAATATCTCGGTACCTTGTACTCGCAGACTACTCAAATTTGAGACGCTGCCTCAGCTGTTGACGAATATTATGTAGGGGATCTCATGATGCGCCATCGCAGGCGTTGCCAGGTTCCAAAAAGGCTGATCAACCGCCGCAAAGCCTGCGATGCGTGTGTCCAAGCCAAAGCCAAATGCTGCTACACTCAACCTGCCTGCTTGCGTTGCGTTAAACGTGGGACTCAATGTGTCTATACGACGTTATCACGAGCCCCAGATCAGGGAGAAAGGACCGAGAATCTGAAAAGCCTCAATCTAGCCTCCTCCAACCAGTCATCGGAATTTGACCTTTCTGGCTTTGACTTCTCGACCCCATCTTTCCCTTCAGATTTCTTTGATACGACTATGACAGGAGCCCCTGACCCCTTGTCAGCTTCAGGACCTGCTGTTGTAGAAACTTCTATCAATGAGCCTGTGGAATTAACATCTTCCGACCGCCTCCCTCGCCGATTCTCAGCTGAACCTGACAATGGTGCAACACTAGATCCATTTTCGCTGCCTCCCAATGACACCGCGATGCCTCCGTCATCTCCTACCTGTCAGATCGTCCGCGTTCTCGGAGGGTACGCTCCATTGCTAACCAAAGGTTCTTTCTTCTCACCATTCGTCCACTTATCGCAATATCCACTCAACGGTAATAATGAACCAGACCTGACTTCCTTTCCGCAAACCTCGATGGCGATCTGCAGCAGCAGCGGAATCAATCTCTCAACAGATCACCAATTTTTTAGGAGGGCCATGCTCGCTGCACGACAACGATTGATTGACGACTTTCCCACTCTAGAATGCATGCAGCAATGGGATGCACTGCATGCAATGTCGATCTATGAGAGCTTGGAGCTTGGGGAAAGGATTGGCGATGAGTCTGGAGCATGGAAACTTCGCCCACCAATGAAAGGCCTTGGGTCCCCGTTCTTCTTGAAGGCACAGTCTTCCTTTCACTTTCTCCTTTGCTCTCTTGTTGACTTGTCTCTCGCAATTCCCTGTTCTTGCTCACTACTGCATCGCGCCTGTTCAAACCTTCCGTTACTAAATCACACCTTGCTGGCCCCAAGCTTTTCTGTCTCCAATCAGAAGCTAATTCCACACACGTGCTGTAGATGGTAAGAAAGTATCTCCAGCACTATCCCGATATTCGCAACTCGGACGTCAATACGTTCTCTCATCCTGAGTCAAGTCCGTGTGGCGCAGCAGTTTCAACTTGGGCCCGATGGAGGATCACTGAAACAGCAAGGAGGACAATTTTCTTTGCCAACATGCTCAACTTCGGTAGCAATCTTGATCATCGGACAGGGAAACTCTCGCCCTACTATGAAGCGTTGGATGATGATCTGATCCTCGATATGCCATTGCCTTGTAGTCACGCCGCCTGGATAGCGCGTGACGAAGATAGCTGGATGCTGGCGATGCGCAACAACCCAACCGGGGCAGATCAGACTTCATTCCACTCTGAATACCCTAACATGACACCATTGGTCATCGAACCATCGTTGAAAACCGTTCTTTCCAATTTTCGAAGAGAGTGCCTCCAAACGCAAATTGGTACGAGGACAGGCTTTGGCGATTCGGACGAATTGAGGCGGCTCATCATCTTTTCCGCCAGCGAGCAATTCAATTCATTCTCACGGTAGAGGTGTGGTGACCGTTTCTTTGGGCTTCATGATGCGACATTGGCCGTCGCATGATACACTATACAAGAATGGATAACATCAACATGTATCAACACTAATACTCTTGGCATCGTTGAGAGACATCAAAGGATCTATGAATGACTGTCAAAAATCAAGCGAGCCACTTTTCGCCTTGAGCTCCGACGCTGGATCGGCCAAGCATCAGCTGCCTCAACATGGCCTCAACATCTGCCTCCTGTTTGGCCTCTATGCCAAGCAGCTCATTGTCCGTCTCTTGGAAGAGACTACCGTACTCTGGAGGCCCAAAGATAGCCCGAAAGATATAGGCCACCATCACAGGCATCGAAATTTGACCTTTGGCAAGACTTTCGTCCGATGATCTTACAAGTTCTGCCGTGTCAATGTGTATGGGGTCTTGCCACTCTTTTGCAGGATCAACCTTCTTGGCAATCGCCAAGAGCTGGCCCTGGGATATGTCGATATCTTTGACGTACACGAATCTATTCTTGGTTTCGTCCGGGTGATTTAGGACGCCGACGACAGCTTGTCCAATGGATTCTAGGGAGGTGGCGCTGAAGACGTTTTGGCCACTGTCGAAAAGCTTGGGCTTGGTCTCCTCCCAATTGAGCAAGAATTTCTCCTCAAGGCCCCAATCCAGGAAAGCGCCAGTACAGACCAAGGTGTAGGTGAAGTTAGGTGTAGCAGCAGATGCCTCCCTGAGTTGCCCGTGGATCGCAACCTTGCTTTTGAAAATGGGCAAAGCAGCGGTCTTGGAGATGCTTAGATTGCTGCCAAAGTCAGATGGGAGAAAGCGTTTTACACCTGCCGCAACAGCAGCCTCAATCAGGATGTCCTGTGCCGGTAATGCTGCAATACCGACGGTCGACACCAAGGCGTCCTGACCCTTCAGAGCAGCCGTGACAGAATCCTTCGACGAAAAATCCGCGGTCCTGACTGCGACTGAAGCTGGAAATGTTGCTGCAGAAGATGAGCGCTTTACTACAGTGACGTTGAATGATCCGGATTTGACGAGCGCATTGAGCACTGGTACTCCAAGCGAACCAGAAGCCTGGATCAGTCAGCGGCTTGTGTCATCGACTCCAAGATTGACACATACACCAACAAGCGCAACATTCTTGATTGCACCCATACTGACGAGAACGCAATTCAATATCTGATGTGAAAGAGTTGGGGCTCCTACGACATGTTCAGCTCTCCTCGTGGAATCTGCTCTCCTTATGAGGCTCAAAAGGCTGCATCTGATTTCAAATTCGGCATTACGTCGGCTATCCCGAATTGCCGATGCTGACCAAGTTTCTCCACATTTCTTTCTCAACCATGTCAGAAAAGGATCGTAGGAATGGACTTGGCGAGCGCCCAAATCTGCAAGAGACGAAGTGCGGGGAGGACGTTTCGGAGTACTCAGTACGTCGGTCGCACTTGTTCTCGATGCTGACTTACTCTTACAGCCAATGAATAGAATCAAAAAGATGAAACATTAGTCAACGTCCATCATACTCCGAAACGACCAAGCAAGTCCGATCACGTGATGACCATCAATCCGACACTAGTAGTTGTCTTCCGCGTTTCATCCACCAAATCGCTGTCATGATACCCAGTCTCGCCATCGCTCAATGTTATTCACAGAATGGCGATGACAAAGGCGATGACAAATTCAGTATTGAACACCGCACCATGTCGTTCCGAGCCTGGATATATAATCTTGTCGCTCGGTCCCTACCGAATCAATAGAGCCAGGACATCATCAAGAGCCAGCAAACATTGCAAGCTAACAAAGCACAAAGACCTACTACTGACTGTTCTTCAACAACGACCACGCCCCGTGCACTGGAAGCCATGTCCATTCCGTCTCCCATCGTCCTTATCCTCGGCGCAGGTCCCAATATTGGTCAATCCGTCGGCCGCGCCTTCGCCGCAAAGGGCTACCGCACCGCTCTGACCAGCCGCAAAGCGATCGAAGCCAATAACACCGACAACGAGATCCAGATCCAAGCCGACTTCACCGACCCAAGTAGTGTCGTCAATGCCTTTTCGAAAGTTCAGTCTGTACTAGGCACGCCCCCTAGCGTTGTCGTCTACAATGGTACACGATCTTGTTCCCTCCCAAATACCTGCTCTGTCCCTTGAGGATCCAATCATCGATGCTGGTCGATGCGGTGTTCGTTATATCTGCTGACCTTAGCCATCAAATTCCAACAGCTGCCGGAGCAACTCTCAATCCTCCTGATGACCCTCTTGCCCTTGCTCTCTCGGATTTCGAGTGCAGTCTTACCATCAATGCCACCAGCGCCTTTGTTGCAGCCCAGCAGGCGGTATTAGGGTTTGCGAAGCTGCCGAACACTGCGTCGAGAACGTTCATCTATACGGGGAATAAATTGAACACGGCCTTTGTCATTCCACCTCTAATGGACTTAGGAGTGGGGAAGAGCGCAATGAGCCATGTCGTGCAGGCTAGTGCGGGGGCGTATGGTGGAAAGGGGTTCAAGTGAGCTACTATTTTTCTTCGAACGTCTGAAAGCATGGCGGAGCGGTGGAAGTCCTCAAGGCATGCTGGGTACTGCCCACTCAATGACTGCTAAACCGTAGCCTGCACTAGCTGAGGACCCGTTTGCAAAGGCTAATGAACACTATGTTAGATTCTACTATGCCGATGAGAGGAAACCAGATGGTGGCCCCGCCAAGAGTGACATAGACGGAGAAGCGCATGCGAAGCACTACATCGAGCTGGCCGAGACGAAAGAACAAGGACCATGGCAGCAGACGTTTGTGAAGGGAGTCGGATACAAGAAATTTGATGCATAGCCATTGGGACTCCAGTGGAGAAGATGACGTGAAAGGTATTGCAGTTTCTGATCTTTGGTATCCATCATTGTACATCTCTCTCGTTCAAAGTAGTTGATTGGGAAGCTTTGGACCCCTGGCCGTTTTTCCCGACGTGCATAATTTCATGCGGGTGCTACCGTTTATGACGAGATAGTGCATCTTGACAACTTGATGCGATGCGCGGAGTCCGAATTGCCGAGATCAAATTCCGCAGGTTTCTCATTTATTCACTGACATCAGAGAAGGAAGCGTCGATATAAATAGAAGGTATAGAAGCATAAGAGATGAACTATCTTTATTGAAGCAGGGAATGCCTGCAACTGTTCAACACATATCGACACTTACTCATAGTTTCCGCCTTTATTCTCACTGCTGCTCACAGGCGCTCATACCTGATAGGGACTGATCTTCATCCGCAAGCTCTATCACAATCTCTCAGTATGCCAGCCTACGCCATCTTTGGGGCCACAGGCTCATGTGGAGGCGCCATTCTCTCCCACCTCCTCTCGCCTCCACATGATCCTTCGACCCCACAAACCTCCGGACCACCTGACTGCATCAACCTCTACGTCCGCTCCACCGCCAGACTGGCCTCCCAGAATCCCGCTCTCCTCTCCATGCCGAATATTCACATCTTCTCCGGGGCCATCACCTCCCTCGATATCATCACCTCCTGCCTCCTCGCCCACCCTCCCTCCTCCTCCTCCGACGCAACCCCCACCACTCCAGCCCAAGCCTCAACACCTCCCGTTCTCGTCAGCACAATCTTCCTCGCCCTAGGCGCCAACGAGAATCACCCAGATACACGTATAAACCAAGACGCCGTCCACGCCATCGTCGCCGCGCTGACCCACCTCCGCTTCACCCACCCAGACATCCATATTCCCAAACTCATCATTCTCAGCTCCGCCACGCTGAACCCCCAGATCATTCGCGGGACCGGCACAGGTCCCCTCAGCCACGCGCTCCTTATGCGCGCCCTCAACCACACCTACGCCGACTCCGCGCGCGCCGAGGAATATCTCCGCTTGCATCGTTCCTGGTTAACGGATGTGACATTCATGACCCCCGGGGGATTGAGCGATGATGATGTGGCGCAGGGCCATCGGTTGAGTTTCGAGGAGGTGGCGCCGTTTGTGAGTTATAAGGATCTTGGGGCGGGCTTTGTGGAGGTGGCGAGGGCGGAGGGTGGGGAAAGGGAGATGTATAGATGGAGGGGGGTTAGTGTGCTGCCGCGCGGGGAGGGGGCGAGCGCGAAGGTGGAGTGGAGGAATGGGATGAGGGTTGTGAGGGGGTTGGTGTGGAATTATGCGCCGATAGTGGCGGGGGGATTGGCGTGGGTGGGTGTGTTTTGAGGTCCCGAGATCTTTGGAGTGGGGGAAGGGAGGGAAAAGGTGAGGCCGGTGAGATGAATGATTTGCGCCGTTCCTGGTGCGTATCTGGACGAAGACATCTCGCTGGTGGTTAAGTTGTGCTGCATTTTCTGCACCTAGAGGGACCTCATGCGAAGAACAAGGCTGACAATCTCGAGGCGATAACGCTTGTCTTTGTATGAGACTCTCTATGCTTAAGTTCATGAGAGATTTTGCACCATACTACTTGGATGATTTCACGCTTGACGAATTACTTAGATTACAGCTCTTACTGATTTCTAGTCTTCACTATGCAAGCCTTTCAACAAAGACAGAACTCCTGGGCATCTACCGTACAACGCAAAGGGTCACATTCGCCCTAGTACAAATTACAGGGAAGGCGACGCCTGTCCGACATGAAGAAGACCTTTCCGCAGACCGGGTTTGATAGGACCGGAGCCGTAGGACAAAGATTTGTTGTCTTAGCAGACCTGGCATGGCAAGGATTCACTGACACACCCGAGGTGGATGTCTGCTAAGTGTCTTGTGAAATAAAAGTCTCACTAAGGTGTTTGGTTCGTTGAATCTTGCACGACACCACATTTCCCCCGCAACGAGAACTGTACAACATCCAAAGTGGGCTGATTGTTATAAGACCTTGCAAAGCCAGCAAGATATCTGCAACACGCAACAATAACACTTGAGCTCAATAGCTGTTCAGGTCTCAGTCAAGCGTGAGTTTCCGTTCTTCTGTGTTGTCGGATGCCCAGCCCCACATTTTTTGCCAACACGCCCAGCTTGATCGACTGTTGCCGCGTTAGCATGACATTCGTCTTCTCGTAGTGTTGGCAGATTCTCCTTCTCGTGATTTTCAAGACTGCACACACGTTTCCTTCCGACACACGAGATTCTACATAAAGAAGACAGGCCTTCTGTTCATCATGTTTCCTCCTTTGTTCTTCACTCCAACTTCCACTGAATCCCGAGTCTTAACCAAAACCCTTCTTGATAAGCTCTTTAACCCTTTCAAAAGCCGTACTGATTACCCAAATCAATTCCACCAGAAGCCTACCTTCTCATCCGACTTTAGTCACCATCTACTAAAAGCTCTGTTCTCCCGCGCCAACAGTACTACCATCAAGACCCTTGCACTGCCGACCATGGACACAACGGCCCAAGAGCCTCGACATCAACGGGACTTGTCAGGGGACACCCTGATCTACGGTCCAAGCGACCCAATATCCAAGAAGGAAGGCGAGATCGCGAACACTCCCAACATCAACTCGTGCGAACCTCACCGTTCCTATCAGTACATCCGTAGCATCAAGCCGAAGAAATGTGTCAATGTAAGTCAACACAATCATATGCAAGAACTAGCAAAGATATGCTGACACGTCTTAGGTGAACACTCGCTCTGGTCATAGGAATGGTTGCCTCCTGTGCATGTTCCATGTTGATCACGATGGCACCTCAAAGCCGAAACCTCAGGACCACGCCGATGAGGTGGATAGGTCGGTGATTGAGCCCCCAAAGCTTGAAGAAGGGCCACTTGAACCAGAGCATACACCCCAGGAAGCCGAGTCTGAGATGTCAAGCAAGGATGAACCTGACGCCGAAGCACCTCAAGAGGTCAAGTCGCCCAACATCGAAGACTTTGCCAAGCCAGAAACTCCATCCGTCGAGGACAATGCTGGAGACGAGGACTCAGAGAAGTCTCCCGCAATCGATGCACAATCTCCTGTCAAGTCACCCCAACCTGAACAATCTGCCGAGGACCACGCAACAACGGCTCAGGTTGAGGATGCACTATCTGAAGACGGAAAAGCGATCGATTGCGAGGCCAACAAGTCTGATAATGCTCCTGGCCCCAAATTAACATTGCATGCGGGCCCAGCCTCTACGTTACATCCTACTGAGGATGATACTCAGGATCCGGCCAATCAGACGGCATCGGATGATTACAAACTTATCGACGATACTAACTCCACTGAGGAAGGTCCTTCTTTGGCAGAGGACGAGGAGAAGGACACAATCCCATCGGATCAGCAAGATGTTGCCACGCAAGAGCCTCCGGCTGATGCTCTCGTCCAGACCGAAGAGGTGAAGGATGAGGCTATCGCAAAGGTCAACGACAAGAATGCTGATGAAGCCAATGCCATCGCTCTAGAACCTTTCGTTCCGGAGGAAGAAGGCGCAGGTTCAGGTCACGTCTTACCATTTTTCAACTCTGGCAACAATCCAGAATCCCTTGAGAATTCCCACGACTCCGAAGCTTGTGCGGTGAAACAGAAAGACAATGTGAAACCAGAGCCTTCAGCTGATGCTCTCGTCCAGACTGAAGAGGGGAAGGATGAGGCTATTGCAAATGTCAACGACAAGAATGATGATGAATCCAACACCGTCGCTTTAGAGTGCTTCATTCCGGAGGAAGAAGGCACAGGCTTGGGTCATGTCTTCCCGTTCCTCAACCCCAACTACGATCCAGAACCCCTCGATGTCCCTCATGACTCCGAGACCTGCGCGGTTGAGCAGAATGATATTGCAAAACCAGAGCCTTCAGCTGATGCCCCCGCCCAGACCGGACAGGGGAAGGAGAAAGATCATGCAAAGGCTGAAACGAAGAGGGTGGATGAAGCCAACGCCGTCGCTCTAGAGTCTTTCGTTCCGGAAGAAGAGGGCACAGGTCTTGGTCATGTCTTCCCATTCGTCAACCCCAACTACGAGCCAGAATCCTTGATGAAATCTCATGACGCCGAAGTCTGCAACATGGAGCAGGAAGACATTCTGACCGCAGAGCGTCCGGCTGACGTCCCTGCCGAGATTAAAGAGCGGAAGGACGAGAACAGCATTTCAGAGCGCAACATGAGTCTACTTGCAAAGGTCAATAAGAAGAAGGCGGAAGATGCGGAAGCTGTTGCTCTGGAGTCGTTCGCTCCGGAAGAAGAAGGTACAGGACTAGGTCATGTCTTCCCATTCCTCAACCCCGACTGGGCTCCGGAATATTTGGAGAGTCCCCATGACGCCGAAGTCGCTGCCAAAGAGAATGAAGAAACTTCCAATCTGAATCCAGCAAACTCCTTGAAGACTAACAATGAGGACACCTCAGACGGAATGCCGCACAAGGGGAACGACGAGAGCGTCTCCAAAGATGCGAGCAACAATGAGACATCCAAGAATGAACCAGCCCAAGCATACAAGCATGATCACCAGAATGCTCCCCTGGATTACGAGAAGAATGACGAGGTTGAAGAGGTCATCCCATCCTTCGACGAAAAAGAGCAGAAACCAGTCGAGGCACTAGAAGATGAAGAACCACAATCCAATGGGCACGGCATTGCATCTGATGTACAAACACCTGCTCAGTTTGAAGATGCGCCAAAGGAGCCCACAAGTAAGCCTGAAAATGATTCAGCTCCTGGTGAGGCCAACCTCAATGTCGAAGAACAGCTTGATAGCAAATCACACGTGACAAATGGAGGGCTTGATAGCGAATCACACGTGCCAAATGGAGGCATAGACGCACCAACTACGGAACCCGTCCCGGAAAGTTCAGCATTACATCGTGCCCTTCCAATCCGCACAAAATCCGAGATGGCAGGTACTACAGCAGCCGACACCACCATGAACCATGCAAATCCCGGAGAAGGTCATGAGCACCCCGAGGAAGAAAATGTGAACCCTCAAGACGTGAATGCGCAACACGTTGAGGATGACTCGAAGATGAACGAAGAGATCAAAGAGATCATAGAGGCAGATTCTGTGTCTCCTTTCGACAGCCCTCAACCGGCAAACAATGCACTTGCGCCTGTCGAACACGATCTGGAGTTAGAGCATACGACTTCTGAGCCAGGTGAGAAAAAGCAAGACCAGCAGTGTTTGCCGAGTATGAAACCAGAGGATACTCATCACCTTACGGAGGAGCTGGAAGAATCTCCTACTGTTCATCCATTAGGGGCAGTCGAAGAAGTCTCTCCCAGTGAGCCTAATGAGCTTGACATGGCCAACAAAGACGCAGTTTCCAAGTCTAGTTCTGGTGGCAGTGCATACAATTCGTTCAATGACGATGACGACACTGGAGAAGACAACCTAATATCTCAGGCTGTCAGCAATCTACGACACGAGACCTTGAACGATAGATTGATCGATCGACTTGTGGAAGACCCAGTACGAGTCGGTGAGATCATAGCAGCAAGTGCCCCGACTGCGGAAGAGGAAGAGCTCAAAGCCGATCTGACCGACATCACCTCTCCTCCTCCAGAGACTGAGGCGCCCATCGAGCTCGTTGTCTCAGCTCCGACTGTTCCAACGCCAACCAAGTCGCAACAACGCCGTGCTCAAGCCAAACGTGCGAAAGAGCGAAAAGCAGCAGAGCGTGCGGCGGCTGCTAGTCATGATGATGAGGATGCAGCCACAGCATCGACGGCATCTCCGAGCTCTGAGAAGAACAAGTTTGGCAAGACCAACATGACCAAGAGACAGATTAAGCGAGCGAGGCAAACGCGGGCTAGGCAGCGAAAGAGGGAGGTGGAGAAAAGCTCTACGCAGTGACCTGAGCAGCTACGGCGGTTGGAAAGCGAAGATACAACGTGGTTAAATGATAGTGGAGATGATGCAAACAATATGTAGACCCAAAGCTTCAGCAATAGCGAGGTAGATCTACATATCAGATCCCAAGTCCTATCAAAGAAGTACTTGCGTTTATATATCGCGATTGTGCTCGTCAATTCTCGTCAAAAAGTTCTTCTCTATCTAAACTTATTTGGTCACTCGTGATTCGCTGCTAAGCAATGCTAGAACTGTGTTGGCTATCAAACAACAATTCGCCACTCTGATGCCGCTAGCCCGATTCAAATCATCAACACTTTACTGAAGTGTTGACGAGTCTCGGCACACACTTAGCCCCGGCAAAATTCTTAGTCTCGACACAAATATCTGTTGTTTACCATCTGTCGTCCTTCTTCCTTCCTCAATCCTTCAACATTCAGCTTTTCCGCATGCCACATCTTCATCTGCACCGGATATCAAGCTGATCGTAAGCCATCAACTAAAGATATACTGTTTGTCCCCCCACTCCCTGATTCCGATTCTCATCTGATTTAAATACAGCTCCATACTCGCCATCATGTTCTCCAACGTCGTGTACATCTGGCCGCTCATCCCCGTCAAACTCGCCATGCATTACTTCAGACTTGTAGACACGCCGGAACCCGTCGTCTACCCCGACTTCCACGACAGCCACTATACGACCGACGAGTACGTCGATGACGTGGTCGTGGATTACGGGTTCAACTGGGCGCTTGTTGTCTTCCTCCTTGGTCTGTTCATCATGCTGCGTCCGTTCCTCTGGATGTTCTTCCGCCGCTGTCTTCGTTTCGCCTTTGGTCTCTGGCGTCTGGCGACAAGCTGGTCTTGTCTGGACAAGATCCGCCGTCAAGCCAACCCACCATCACCAGTCTCCAATGCCGTCTCGCTGAGGCCCGCACGGGGTCAGCGACCTGGTTCATCGCAGTCATCTGTACTTCCGCAAGGTGAGTCAGTGACTGCGATGATCAGGCTGCCGAAGACTCCAGTCGAGCTGGAGAGAGATTACATTTGGCAGCAGGTTGCAGAGCTGAAGAGGCAGCTCAAAGCCCAATGCGAGCGCGGTGGAAACTGGTGGAACGAGGGCATGTTCTGGTGCATTGGTTTCCACGACCTACTGACAGGCACCAACTTTCTGGTGGAACGCTACAACCAGCTGGCTGACTGGTTCGAGTTCCTTCGAGCACGTTCTGCCGATCAGACTGAATTGGCGAGGATGATCATTCCTGTGCTCCGCTCAGAGCTGAGTATGTCTGAGCGACGAGACCAGATAATCGAGTTCATGGAGAATTTCGTGGATGACCTCAATGTCGAGCCTAAGGTCCAACGAGCCCAATTTTGGCCGGATAGACGGGCGGCTCCTCAGCAACAGGAGCCGGACGATGAGAGCGAGCAGTCAGTCTGACGGACACCACTTCTTCAACGATGATGATTTGTTCCTTGACTCCGATGATGAGATCGGTTTTGCTGACTCGGATGATTGAATCATTCCGCCTACCAGCAATTCCTCGGAGAACTAGGAAGCTACGGAAGAAGAAGGCACGATTGGATCCGACTGTATTGCCAAAAATGGCACGGAGTAACCTCCTCGATCACAATACTCCATCAAACATCTTACGCAACAGGCGTTTGAAGCGACAACAGTCTTTCGAAATTCAGTCATCGCTTTCGTATCAATATGTCTTCACCTCCCAAGTCCCAATTTCCTTGGCAGCTCGACAGCGACGCATTCGCATCACAGATCGAGCACGTCGAGCACGTGAAATGGGGAGATCAGGCCAGCAACGAGCATCCTGAACTTCCATGGGCAGAAGATGCTATGAATTATGCATGGGAGGATAGCGGCAATGGATCATCTGTGAGCGATGTTTCCAATTGGAAAGATCCACGCCGCCTCACCCGAACCGATGTGATGGACGAATTCAGCAGTCGTTGGTACGGCATAGATGGTTTTCGCGATGACGGTATAGAGGCAGATGCTCGTTTCCTGGAATTGATCGATGGACATGAATCATCTCAACGCCAGGAACAGCAGCCCAATACAGCTGAGTCGTCACGGAACGCAGGAACGCCAGCACCCAGCTCACCAGCCAAACGTCGCTGCGATCAAGCACCAACTCCTCCACGAGCGAAGAGGGATCGGAAGGATGCTAAGACACATCCAAAAGCCGCAGCTAGATCAGAGGCAATTCACATACCAATGCTACCTGCTGTGCCAACGTCACTCTTGTCCAAACCTGAGGGAGACGACTTCGAAACAGACGGTGGTCTTTTTCAGCCCAACAAACCCGAATCAGAATCCGAAAGCAGATCGCAAGAGATGTTCGACATACCATCAATAGATGGAGTCGCCGACGCAGAGCTTGACACTCCTGAGATGCAGCAATATCTATTCAACCTCCACGCAGAAGGAGACATTGCGCGTGAAGCACTTGCTGGCCTTAATGAACGCGGGCATTCATCAATGGCAGTAGATAGCCCCCAGCCGGCATCAATGAATGGAGTCGCCGATGCAGAGTTTGACACTCCTGAGACGCAGCAATATCTATTCAACCTCCACGCACAAGGAGAGATTGCGCGTGAAGCACTTGCTGGCCTTAGTGAACGCGGGCATTCATCAATGGCAGAAGATAGCTCCCAGCCGGAGTCTTCTGATCTATCAGACAGTTGTAAAGACGCTGCAGATTTAGGCCAGCACGAGCAAACCTCTGTGAGCGGTGAAGCTGGTAGCTCTGAGGAAGATCCACTCACAGATCAGCAGAGTCCATCTGACCAAGTGCCGTCATTAGTCACAGGATCAACAATAGAATCAACGACATCATCAGCACCAGCAAAGGAGATTCAACCACGAGCAGGCAATAGCCATCTTAATTTGCGTGGTGGTGATTCAAATGATGGACTATCGTCTTACGTCGGTGGAATCCTGACTGCAGTCACAAATTCAGAGGATTCATCCCAAGGACTAAGCAGTGAAACGTCTCTGTCGGGAACGGCATGCTCACCCAGTACCCAGTCTTCGACAGATGAATTGCTGTACGATCCCTTCTACCCCAGCGCACAACCTTCTTTCCACAACACGCCCTCGTCTCGGCGGATTGGCTTCAGAGCAAATCCAGTCTCTCCGTTCCCCGAGACCAACCAACACTCCACCCCACATGAATCAAATGAGATCAATCTATACAGCTACTCCCCTCTTTCGGGTTCAGCTCACTCCGACCCACAACGCCTCCCAATCTCCAAGAGGTCAAGGTGTTTCAAAAGAAGGAAACAGACTCATTCTGGATCACCGCCAGACTTTCAACAGAGCTCCCTTCCTGATTCTCCGACACGCTCCGCGTCTGACACTACTCCGCCCACTTGGCAGGCGCAGGCCTTCGCTAATGATGGATCTGATTTTAACCTACCACAAAGATTACCAGTCCCTTTCGCCTCTCATGGTCACATAAACACACTTGGCGCAGCGCGCCTCGATTCGCATCCCACACCCTCTACCACTACCTTTCCACCTTGTACAACAACTCTGTCACCCCGCTCACAGAAGAACTCGGCCGAAAAGGTGATCCAGACGCTCGAAGAGATGCCCCGGATCACCATAGCTGATCAACGAGCGAACGCCGAGATGGAAAGGCAGGCAACGAACACGATTGATCAGCAGGCTGATTGGAAAGAAGTAGACAGCGCTAGGGGCTGGAGGCAGCAGGAGTCGCAGGACCCAGAAGAGAGGTCCATGGATGAGGAGACATCGCCGCTGGCCAAGGCCAGAGATCATGCACGAGGAAGCTTCCCTGAGGAGGCAGAAGATGATGTTACAGGTTTCAAGGAGCCGAATCGAAGACCATCCCAGACTTTCCACTGCACAAGAAACACTGGCAATTGTGCGCATAGTGAAGGGTTCTGCGAAGGTGCGTGGTGATTGATTGTGCTGCCGCTGGCATATGTCACCCTATTGCATTGGTGATGAGCAGGATATGAGTTTGCGATCAGGCTCGCGGATTGACCCACCTTGACGAAAGCATAGGCAGACGAACGGTCTATGCTTGTCCACGTCTCTTGTTATTATTTTTGTTAGTGCTAGGACGATGCATCACTAGGCGTGCAGCTCAGACTTATCCTGTTAATCGTAAGTGATGTGAGCATCACTCCAATGGAATGCTATTCATCTTCATACCGTTTCCCAACCGTATGCTCTTACTTTTGGCCAGTGTACTAAATTCTCCCCACCCTCACCCTCCAACGACCTTCTGCGCCCTCTAATCGTCCCTCATCCATGAAGCCAATCCAGAACTCCCAGCTTTACCTTCTCACCCCGGCTTATCAATCAATTTCCATCTCTCGCGAGATGAAGCAGCACTACCTCATCATACCTTCCAAACACTCTCTGCGTCCCGTGACCTTCATTCACGAAGCCGTTCCACACAGCTTGCCCAACGTGAGGCGACCCCGCTCCCGCTCAACGCACTTTTTTAAGCCATCCTTCATCACGAAGAGCCCATAGAATCATCATGATCCGGCATGATGGCGAACAGCACTGCAAAAGCCATCGATCCCACAATCTCATTCCCACTTATAACGCCCCCTCTCCGCGGTGCGGCTTCGGTCCCAAAGATCTTCCGCCAACGGTATGATCGAAGCATCGATCATCCTATGGCTGGTCCCTGAGCCTGCTTTGTGTACACTTTGAAGGAATACGCGCAATGCCGCCCACTCTTAATACCGACTGTTGGAGGCTGACGCATGGTATGACGTCATTGCTCACCGCTTTGGATTTCGCTCATACTGCAAGTCTCGGCAACCAAATACTCCACCTGAATTGACATCATTGGCAGCCTTTGGGAGCTAGAGCATCGCAGTCTTACGGAGTACTACGGCCATTGTCCGTTGCAGTACGCACCGTCACTGCATTATCCGGCACTCCGTGCTCCGTCTCCATCCCAAACTCTCCGGCAGACAGATGTTCGGCCTCCCGCTATCGGAAAACTGATCAGATTTCCATTCTCGCACGACCAGGGCGGACTTCGACTGTCGAAATTCTGTGGAATGATGATTCGCAAGGGATCCCAATCGACCTCACTCAGCGGACGCGCAGGGCGTTAGCCGGGGAGGCGGGAAAAGGGGCCCAGGCCTCAGCCTGACTGCAGCAAGTGGCCGGGCCCGAGACCCTAGACACGGCCACTAAACCGGACCGAGGGGACAACCTACTGGCGACATTTTCTTTGACCGCTATTCTTCTGTTACATCAAGAGAAATTCGGTTTGAAGTGTTTATGACTTCCAATGACTGTGTTCCTCGAGGCGGTGGCGAATCAGTAACTACGGCTAATGAGGGATATGCGCGCCCTCGACTAGGAATGAAGTGCGGTCACCGAAAGTTGCATGTGAAGACTACGGCCTAAACCGAGTGGAACAGAAAAGACTCAACGATGAATCAGCAGCAACCAAACTACAGACATCCGTTACAATGCCTACTTCAGCTTCTCGCACAGAATCGACTTGTGTTTTTTCTTTTGAACGCTACTGCAAGGGACAAAATCTGCATACGCTCAAATTCTTCAGCCTAGCACATGGCTTTTTGTTACGCTAGACGAATGGGATTCTCGGTCAATGGAGCTGCATGCGAGTCATTAATCATGCGAGTGACTCCGAGAGGTATAAATGGTACCCTCATGTCCCCTTATATCTGACGTCCGCTACCGACTTACCTTCACACGGCAATCTTTATAGGTGGATCCCTTCTCGGTAAGTAGGCTGATGATTCAGACCACTTGTGCATATTGATCGGATGGCATGACTGACGTGGACATCGAGCCTGCCTTTGAAGATTAATATTTCATGAAGTGCGACCCTGTATCTTCCTCGCTTCCTCTGCTTTGCCAAACTCTGGAAACATCCATATCCTGACCTTCACCTTCTTGCACTCTCTTTCCCTTGCAGAAGAAGACGATCAGCACCATGACTCTACCTAAGCTCTTCCTCTTCTCCATCTTCTCCCTCCTCCCCCTCACCCTCGCCCAGGACCAATGCAACGCCCTCCCCCTGAGAAGCAACATCGAGTTCCCCCTAAAAACCTACATCCCGCACACCAACACCACCACCAACACCACCATCTGCGACAAATACGCCCCCAAAAATATGACCCAATACCAATGGGTCATTCAACTCATCAACCTCGCCTTCACGGGCGACTACCCCCCACCGGCGAATGGCACCTACCAATCTCAAGGGATCCTCAACCCCAACGCCTACTACATCGACCCCTGCAAAGTTCGCACCGACATAAACTTGGTCCCCTACTTCAACGGCACCTACCGCTCCAACAACCGCGCCAACAGTGCCGGTGAACACGTCGGCACCGCCATCAACTTCCTTGACGGCGGCTCCATCCCCGCGCTCCGCTCCAACGTCGCCGCTTGGTCCACGTCGTCCAACCAATACGGCATGATGACCGGCTTCTACAATTTCTTCTCCTCCATCTTGGGCTGCTCTGACCCCTCCATCCCGCAATACACGGGCCCCCCCACCCAAACGCATATACACAGATTCATGGACCTGCCCGCTGTCTCCATCCACTACTTCATCCACTCGATCGTGGATGCGGCGACGGCCATCGGTGGGTTGCCCAGCGCAGACGACGTCACGCATCTGGGGGATGCCGTCAGCATCGGCATCGCGCTGGATAATGTGTTCAATAAGCGGTGCTCCCCCGCGAGAAAGGTAGTGCCGTATCAGGATGCCATGCCGCAGGATATCTGTTCGGATAACACGACGTGTGCGACGTGGGAGTATGGTGGGAACTGTACGTTCTATAATACCTTGAGCGGGTTCGGGGTTATGCCTACGCTGGCGGGGCCGGCGGGGGCGAATTATACCTGTGTTCCGCCAAATTTGTGAGTGGTACATGAGCTCGGGGAGTTGGTAAAGACGGTTGTGTGGCGCCAGGCTTGAGGGATGGGGCGGCTACGGTAGGATTGGGCAGCAGCTGGAAAAGCACGGTCCTGACGAAAGACTCGATGATATCGTGTGATTTGCATGGTTATGCCGGCTGACTTCTTCATTTGACAATCTCTTCGTCTTACTGATCTGTCTATATTCCTGTGCCTTTAAATTCTATCTCCTGATTCTTTCCTTCTTTCTCTTTCTTTGGGGAGAGGGTCAAATTAAAGCGTATCCTGATGACGCGCCCCCCTAATTCATGGCAACTGATCAGGATTGGAACTGAATGACATGACAACTAACGTGTTCAATCATCACGCAAGCTCCCTTTTTTCCCCCCAAGGTCCAGCTTGGTACGGTTTTGATTTGCTTACCACTCCTTCAAAATTTCGAAAATTCCAATGAACCCTCGCTTATGAAGTACACGTTCTCAAATGCTAATTCTCGGAGAGATAGCATCACGGGCTACGCATCTCAATTCCTAGATAATGGGTAAGGTGGAAGATTCATCACTGGTGATAGCGTGGCGACAGGTTCCATCCCACCGTCTAAAGCCAGACGATGCCGAAAAGAATTATAATATTCCTCTATCTGGACGTCAGCGTAAGCTGAGGCTGACCCGCAGTATCAGCCAAGGATCACCCTATGGATGCTCACTACCTTAGCTCCCGTACGTACATGGTGCACCGCCAAGGAGGGTCCGATGGTCTGTCACGCTCTGCAGATAAGTACCTTTGGCTTTTTCAACACGCGCGCGGTGCTCCCATATCAATAGAGATACCATTGGCAATGTGGAGGAAGCTGTCGTTTGTTCCTGGACCTTGAGCTCCAGCGGGGATCTCTCGGACGCAGGAAGAGAGCAGGTCAGAAGGATGACTTCCCCCTCTCGCCAAGATTGATCTGCACCATCCTGCAGACGCGAGAGGAGCTTGCCCAATTACTGACCACGCGAAGGATCTCGACAAGGCGAGAATTGTATTGAGATGACGTCTTCCTGCAGGATCTTGCAGAGCTTTTGCTTACGAGAAGTGACACGCACCCTTGCACTTGTTTTTTTTGTTCGAAGTTAATAAGAGATGCATGTGTGCCCCTCCTCACTCCCTCTTGTTCATGCACTTTCATTTTACGTGGGGAATCATAGTGCATAACATCCACCATGAGAAACCACAAACATCTTCCCCGCGCCCTTGCCTTTGCGACGATACTGGCGACCTCAACCGCCTACGACATCCTCACCCCCCAAAACGACACCTTCGCATCCACCTTCTCCCTTCCCCCCCAACAAATCCAATCCGCCGCCATCAACGACTCACTCGCCCACAACCTCGCCGTGGCCCTGAACTTCGAACGCTCCAACTGGGCCAACGCCACCTCCGTGACCTCGGACCCCTTCTACACCCTCCTCCCGCCCAACGCCTCCACCGCCACCCCACCGGGCTCCCTCCTCAAACTCGAACCCGGCACCAACACGAGCCTCTACACCATCCCCCCCACCACAGCCCTATCGCGGATCCTCTACCAAACCACCACCCTGAACGGCACCCCCATCCCGGGCTCCGGCTACATCCTCTTCCCCTTCTCCCCACTGCCAGGGAACCCGGTGGTGGGGTTCGCGCACGGGACCTCAGGCGGGTTCGCGGAGTGCGCGCCCTCCCACCTCCGGAACCTGTGGTACCACTACATCGGGCCGTTCATCCTCGCGCTGCGGGGGTACACGGTAGTGGCGCCGGATTACGCCGGGATGGGCGTGTTTACCGACTACGGCGACAACAACACGATCAGGCACCCTTACACGGCCAACCCATCCCACGCCGACGATCTGTTCTATGCCGTGCAAGCCGCGCAGGAAGCGTTTCCGAACTTATCCCGGGATTTCGTCCTGGTGGGGCATTCCCAGGGCGGGGGCGCGGTGTGGAGCGCCGCGCAGCGGCAGGCCAGGAGGCCCGTGCCGGGGTACCTGGGCGGGGTGGCGGCGAGTCCGCTCACGGACACGTACGCGCTGGTGAGAGGGGAAGCAGGGCAACCCGGGAGCGCGGGCACGGCGATGCTGATCGCGAATGCGCTGCGCGACATTTATCCGGGGTTCGATGCGGGGACGTTCTTGACTGCGGGGGGCCTGCGGCGGTATGAGCTGGTGGAGCGGGTGCAGGGGTGTCAGAGTGTGGATCTGGAGGCGTGGGCGGATGACGGGTTGAGCGTGGATGGGTGGTGGGATTCGTGGCCCGCGAGGCGGTTTTTCGATTGGACGCGGAATGGCGGGGAAGCGTTGGGGGGACCCTTGTTGGTGTTGCAGGGGACTGCGGATTCCTCCGTCCCTGTCGAGTTGACGGATCGGGCTGTGAATCAGACGTGTGCGGCATACCCGGATAGTGCGCTTGAGTATGTGACGTATCCTGGGGTGGATCATGTGCCCACCATGTATGCGAGTCAGCCGAGGTGGTTGGATTGGATTGGGGAGAGGTTTGCGGGGACGCCGGTGACGAAGGGGTGTGGGGAAGTAGTGAGGGTGGAGAGTGCGAGACCCGTGGAGGAGTACCAGCCGGATCCGAATTTTTTCTTGGAATTTGCGATGGACGGGTATGAAGTTGCGTAGGGGACGGACGGGGCGTAGAGAATCGTATATAGGCAAAAGTGTCAGGGTGGCGCATTTGGTGATAACCCTCGATAAATCGGTCGGCAGAGATAGCTGGTAAGATTTTCATCATGAATACATTGTTCACAGTCTCGAATGCTCAATCGCTCCGGTGATAGCACAATATTGCGTTGAGCGTGCGAAATGCTCATGAGCTGAATGCATGTACCTTTCAGCGTTTGATGATTTTTGACCCTACGCATCT
The DNA here is from genome assembly GCA_001956345.1 of Ramalina peruviana. Lineage (NCBI taxonomy): Eukaryota > Fungi > Ascomycota > Lecanoromycetes > Lecanorales > Ramalinaceae > Ramalina > Ramalina peruviana. The sequence goes on from MSTJ01000057.1 coordinate 44,461, forward strand.
GACCCACTTGAACGCAAGTACTGTTCAAGATTAATGTTTTTATGTGATACGCTAAGCCGTACAGAACGTAGATGCACGCATTGATCCGTCACAACTAATTCTCTTCGATATGAAAACGAGTCAAATACACCACTGTCTCCAGGTAAATTGCGTCAGGAAAGCCAACATGATATGATCAGTATCGAAAGCTAGACTTGTCGTGTGAGACAGAACAATTATTGTCACTGCAAATTCCAGGGAGAATGAGATTGTCACCCCACATTTCGCGATGGAACAAAAGAAAGGTGGGGAACAATGTCATGACACATCTCGGTCCAGTCTCGACACACGATGGAACCAAAAAGAGCCATCTCGGAAATTGTGCTTGTTGTTGCTGCTCATTCGTTCATACACCGGTTCAGAGATCGACCAATTCTTTTCATACCTGCACAGGCAAGAAGCAATGCCTCCAAAGAAGCGAGAGTCGAAAGCATCAGGCAAACGGAAGAGACAGCAAGATTCACCAGAGGCGAAAAACCATACTCAGGCCCAGGATCTCGCGCCCGGCAGACCTCACTCTATCGATGAAGCGACGACGGAACGACTTCGACAGGCATATCCCTTCTTGACGCACACACGTCAAGCCTTTGTCCAAGGCACACCAGCTCATCAGGCCGCTACATCGCAGACCAGCTTTCCAACACAAGACGAGATCGCAAAGTGGAAGTCGAAAGGCGGTCATCCGGCCGCTTACCCGACAAGACAGGGCAACCTAGCCGAATGGTTAAGGGAGGTCGCTGCAATGCAACCACTTCTGAGACCGAACACGCAACGTGCTCGCGCAATAGCCAAAGCGCGAGCTGAGAGCGCTGCAATGCGACCACTTCTTAAAGCGAACACGCAACGTACTCGCGCAATGATCAGAGCACGAGCTGAGCAGGCTGAAGATGAAGCTGAGGCTGAGGCTGAGGCTGAGGCGCAACAATCAGACGCGGATACAGAGACGACCAGCTCTACGGACGAGACAGCTAGTCAGATTGCTCTAGGTGCCTTGCCATCCAAAGCTAAGAGAAACGGCAGGGGAAACAGCTCGACGTTGGATGCGGACGAGGAAGAAGAACAAGTCGAGCTGAGTCCGTCAGTGGCCAGAACGGCACGACAAGCTAGGCCAAGAGGTTCGGCTTATAGTGCCAGGAAGACAGGAAAGGGAGAGAGCCCATCCACCGTTGCCGCCGGAAAAGATGTCAAGTCCAAGCTTACGCCGACGAAATGGGTCACTTTGACGCTTCGACAGTCTGGGGCGCCGATGCCGCAGATCCCAGGCTTGAGTCATGCAATCAAGAAGGAGATCGCAAGTGAGTTGATGGAGAACGTTGAAGGAGACCCTGCTTACGATAGTGAGGAGACAACTGACGACCCTGACCTGATTGAGATGAAGGATGCAACGAGCATCTTGATGTCAATGGCCGCTGACGAAGAGGCGGGTAGGCAAATTGAAGAAGCCAAGCTGTTGATGTCCATGGCCGCTGACCAAGAGACCAAGAGGCAAGTTGGAGTGAGCAGTGAACATGAGGCAGCTGAGGCACTGTTAATGGTCTTGGAGTCTCCTGGTAATTCTCCCGATGCAGTGGAGGGTGTCGAGCATAGCGACGGCGAGACTGATGAGCAGCAGGGTCCCGGTGTTCAATTTGCACCAGCTCCAGTTAGGCTGTCGTTCAACTTGGCGCATGCACCGAGTAGAATGACCAATCGTCCGCCTGAGCAAAAAAATGAGAGCCTGCTTGGCCCACCAGCGGTCAATGAGCGCGGCCGAGCCGCCAAGCCCAAGAAACGTAAACATGAAGAGATTGAAGAGACCGAGGACACCGGCGAAGGGTAAACTTGCAGGTGAAGATCGTAGAGCGCGGAGAGATCCTTCGTGGCTCGACATGCGAGGCGATACATAGGTCCGAATGAAAATGATTATGGTCTCAATATTATCCGACCAGTAGTCCAAGGCATTTTTGCTACAATCCACGTCCTGACAGAGATACCCGCCGACCTCGAAAATATTTGAGCTATTTCGCTTCAACGCTTTCCTCTAACTTTATAACGATCTTGGAAATCTCCTTATAACGATCTTGGAAATATCCTTATAACGATCTTGGAAATATCCTTATAACGATCTTGGAAATATCCTTATAACGATCTTGGAAATATCCCAGAAAAGTTGGAAAGGGTATCGAATATAGGAAGATAGTGATATTTGGATTTTTAGAAGCATTTACGAACTTTTTGAAGTCAAAAACCGTGCCGATTTCGTGAAAGCAAAGCAAGAAAAATCCCAAAGGTCCGCGGGCATATCTGTCACCTACCCTCGGTCTTTGCGCCTCACATGGTCTTCTGACAATCGCCAAATGATCGTCCGTATTATCTGAAACCCTCCATTTTCGTTTTGAACAATGAGACTGTGAATATAGGAGTTGGTGGGTCCAGACCTGGGACAAAGCCATTCTGCATGCTCGATCTGTTTGTTGCCATAGGACAATAAGCTGCCGGTCACACAAAGCCATTATGTCTCATTGATATTAGAACAAAGCTCGCTGGTGAGGCAAGGTCGACTTAAATGGCAACGGATGGTCCTGGTGTAAACGCAAGCAGGCCATCCTTCAGCTCATTGACTTGAGTCGACGAAGACATCAACAGGTCTCTCACCGCAAGCTTCATCTTCCCCGTCCTCACTCGTCATGGGTTTCGCTAATGTGTATTCAGCTCGCAACTTGTTTATGAGGCGAAGGCCTGCAAAGGCCAGCTGCACTGTCGACACGACCCAAGCCAATATCCTGTGCACCTCGCAGCAGGCGGACATCAAACATGGAGCTTTGAGGGCCACGCCCATGCCAGTCACACCGTCCACTCCAGGGCCAACCAACTACCTGAGCTTCAGAGACATTGGTTTGCCTCCACCCCGAAGCCCATCGGCTAACAGAAGGTTTAGGAAAGCCATCGAAGCGTTGGTCTGCACCAAGAATGGTGAAATTTCTCCAGAGCTGAGATCGCCGAGGAGGATCACGTCCGATGAGAGCGGTAGTTTCTCGAGGCTTGACCTTCTCTGCCAACCGTTGGACCACAGGCAGCCAAGAGCTTCCCTCAAGCTGAATTCTATGCCGAAGAAGAAAGAGTATGTGAAGCGGGTGCCGACTTTTGTGTTGGAATTGACCGAAGGAATCTGTGAGTTTTCTGGCCCTGAAACGCAGCTGCAAAACTCAGAGCGTTTGTCTCCACCGAACATTGACCACTGTCGCAAAGCCAAGTTGGTACAACAGAAGAATGGGCGGGTGCCGACAGTCGAGCTGGAAGAGCTTCGGGAGGAGGTTCGTTTTGATGCTACGCTTAAGCCTTCATTCGATAGCGGGAGACTGTCGCCACCGCTCGTCGACTGTCGCATCAAGGCGGTCATGGTATAAATTGGTATCTGCTCGGTAGGATCCGAAGGACTAGGGGAAGGGGGCGTTCTGGTATGACGGTTGTTTCACTCTTTGAAGAAGCTGTGAATTCTTTCCAGGAGTATCTCCGGCTGCTCCTCGGGAATATAATGACCGCAATCAAGACTTTGTCCCACCACCGTGCTCGAAGAAACATCTTCCCATTCCTTTTTCGCGTCATAGCATTTTTCGATGATTCCATGTTTGCCCCATAATACCATCAAAGGGCACTGAATCTTTTGTCCATCTTCTCGATCCTGTCTATGATGGTCCAAGTCGATGCTTGCGCTGGCTCTGTAATCTTCACACATTGCATTCACCCCTGCAGGATCTTTCATCATTTGCATGTATGCCTTGTAGGCATCTTCATCAAAAACGCTCTTGCCGCCGTGATGGCGCCCTCCCATGTTGTATTCCATGAAGGCCTCTGGGTTGCTGTTGATCAAGGTTTCTGGGTACGGATAGGGCTGGATGAGGAAGAACCAGTGATAGTAGGCTTTTGCGAAGGTGAAGTCGGTCTTCTCATACATCGCGAGGGTTGGAGCGATATCAAGCATGATGACTTTTCTCACTTTGGCAGGGTAATCGACGCAGATACGATGGGCGACTCTGGCGCCCCGGTCGTGGGCGCAGAGGTAGAAGTCGTCAAATTCATGATGCTTCATGACACGCACGCTGTCTTGTGCCAAAGCTCTCTTGCTGTAACTCGCGTTACTCTGTTTTTGAAGTTCGAGTTTTGTGGAGAGCCCATAGCCTCGGAGGTCAATGGCAACCACGGTGAACGTCTTTGCCAATTGCTCCGCTACTCGGTGCCAAATGAGATGATTCTCTGGGAACCTAATTCATCTTCAGCAGGTGTGCTTAATATTGCTTTACCTGGTCACGATGCTGATCTGGAGCACAGTACCCATGAAGCAAGAGTAAAGGAGGCCCACTGCCACCTCGTCTGCCGAAGATCTTCACGCCGCGTTCGACTTCGACCTCGAATTCATCGAAGCCTTGGAACATGCGCGATGGGCCTTTCAGAACCTCCAACGCCTCTGCTGATCTCGCACTCATCTTTTCGGCTCTATTTTATGGATCCTGAATCGAGTCTCTCAGCGGCAATTAAGCGTCGTCGACAATGCTCCCTGGACAGAAATGGGGTTGGCGACGTCATTTCGCTTCAGCGCTGCCGCTGCTGGCAGGAGCTATTCCCAGAAAGGCAAGAGCATCACATCCCCCACCGTCAGCCTTCTCCAATCCTCGTTGATCCCGTTCATCAAAAAGTTTGGTCCATATAGCGGCTTGTATATACCGTGCGTTTGGTTCGTTACGCTCGTCGTCTTGCTTTCTTCTTGCGCCGCATTGAGGTAAATATATATTGCGTTAAGCGCCCGGTTGCGTTCTGAATGCGATAAGCTTTCATGTTACATCACTCATTTGTCTAGAAGGGCTGGGTCCGTACCGGGCCGTCGACCGTTGAGGTATGGTGGACGTCCCAGTGCGAAGTGCAGGTTTCACGGAATTATCTACTGGATCACCAATAGTCGAGTAAGTTGACGGAACATCATGCGGCCTGATGCGCCGCCTCGACCAAACGAGGCAACAGTTGACCTAAATTCGTAGCATCGTCTTCATTCATGGTCTTCAAGGCCATCCACGCGATACGTGGACATATACAGAATGGGATCCTGATACCACAAGCGGAGCAGGGAGCTCAAAACTGTCATTTTTTGGCGGATTGGTGGGTACTTCCCTCGAGTCTACGATCACACTGGGTCCGAACTTCTTTCATGCACTTTACGATCCACCGCAGTTGATTATTGTATCTTCTCAGCTCATAAGCTCATTCACGATTTTCGATTCGTGTCAATTCTTCTTTGTCCAACTTTACACCATCTGAGAAGCGAGGCATCCAATTCGAAAGTAACAAAGCTGATTCTATGTCCTTGTGTCCTTCAGAGGAGAAAGTCCTCGCCGCGCTCGAGATCTCCCCAGCCGGACTCAGACGCAATTTCACCGAAGAAAAGTGTCTTTTGGCCCAGGGATCTTCTAGCTGTTGATTTTCCTCAAGCTCGAATTCTAACATATGGCTATGATTCTCACGTAAGCCATTTTTTTCAAGGTCCAGCGAACCAAAACACCATTTCTGTCTTGGGTAGAGATCTACTCTACGAGCTGGAATTTCAACGGCGAGACTGTCTGGATCGGCCTCTGATATTTCTGGTCCACTCACTTGGAGGTCTGGTCCTCAAAGAGGTGTGCTTGAACATGCTTGCTTCACAACATTTGATGTTGAATTGTGACTAGGCATTGATCAGATCCAAAAGACATACCCCAGATCCTGAAAGAGAAGATCTTCGTGCAGTCTTCAAATCAACATTCGGTATTTGCTTTTTCGGTACGCCTCATCGCGGGAGTAGCTACGCCGAGTGGGGTGTGATTGCGTCGAAGATTGTGCGCGCCATGGGCCTTGACGCGAACGATGCTCTGGTTCGCAATCTGCAGATTCAGTCTGAGAAGCTCGAGGATCTACGTGAAGGTTTCAGCCAGATGCTGGCACAAAGGGCGTTTCACGTTTATACGTTTCAAGAGGCTCTAGGCTTTCATGGCTATCGAGGTTTGACTGGGAAGGCAAGTAATAATCGCTATGAGGGAACTCTTCTGACCTGTGGTAAAGATTGTCGAGGATGCTTCGTCTGCCCTGGATGATGCACGAGAGCAGAAACAGTCGATTCAAGCCAATCACGTCAATATGTGTCGCTTTACGGGCCCACTTGACAATGGCTATACTCGAGTAAGAGCAGCTATTGATTGGCTGATTAGAAAAATCGAAGCCGCACCACCGGTCCCCTCGCCATCCCCCTTGCCTGTACGCGCAACGGAAGAAGTAAGAGGTCAAGGTACGCTCTTTGCATAACATGCGCTCGCGTGGCTGAATCCAGACAGCCAGTACTGCGACTCAGCAAGAATACGAGGCTGCGCTTACTCAATTGAAAGAATTGAAGCTAGAGAAAGGCGTCACTGACCTATTGAATGCTGCACACGCGGGTGATGTAGCTGAAGTTCGTTCTCTACTTGACCTCGGGGTCGACGTGAATAAGGAACTTAGGGAAGGATATACTGCCCTTCACGCAGCCGGTGTCAAAGGACATCTACAGGTCGTCCAGCTCCTCTTGGATCGTGGGGCTTCTTTGATTGTCGGCACCCTTTACGTGCCGCATGACCATGCCAGTGCATTACAATGGACATGCGGACCCGCGGGGTCCGGATCTCTCCCTATCATTAGGCTGATGTTAGAGCATTCACTGACTACCCAAGGCTTTGAAAAGACGAAACAGCTTGTCAACAGAAAAAGTAACCCCTCTGGCTGGACTTGTCTGCGCGACGCCACCGCTGCGGACCGCCCTGCCGTTGCCCAGGTCAGTGAACTTCTGTTTTTAGATATCCTGCGTCGTGTCAAGCAATGCTGAAATTGCGTTTCAATTAGGCTCTCATTAATTGTGGGGCTGTTCTCCTCCCAGATGATAAAAGTTACACTCCACTTCATCATGCTGCGAAGTATGGGCATATCGGGATGCTAGAGACATTGTTGCGGCCGAGATCGCCAGACCACGCTTCTGAGATCAAATTCTTCCTGGACAGTCGTGAGGACAACAAGCATCATTCTCCTCTTAGAGAGGCATCGGATGCCGGTCAAGTGGGGGCTATTAAATGCCTCATAGGCCATGGAGCCCGTCTTGACATTTGCAAGTTCGGAGGGACCTCGTTGCATGGTGCCGCGTGCTGTAACAAGCTTGACGTGGTCAATTTTTATCTCACTGAAATTTCCACAACGAAGTGGGACGAGGCAAAACTGAGTCCTCATACGCGGAACGATTTTGGAAAGACGGCGCTTCATGACGCAGCTGAAAGGGGCAATTATGAGATTTGCCAAACGCTCCTAGAGAATGGCCTGGATGGCAACGAAACGGATAACGACGGCCTGACCCCACTGGATTGGGCTGTCGGGCATAATAGGCGAGATGCTGCGCACGTTTTGAGGTTATGGCAATCAGACAGGCGTTCCAAAGCTAATGCCAAGGCGCAGAGACAAGCTCTACAGGAAGCTTCCGGCGAAGATCGCTAGCAAGCAGTGGCAGGGGCGGTCTCGCAACCGGACTACAGGTCAAATCTTTCTAGGAACTGGCACTAGAGAGGCAAAAGGAGGATAGAATTATGTAGCAACAGGGGTCTCTATATTCTTGACTTTCGCAAGAATTCACATCTACCAGACAACATAGGGTTACCAAAACTCGTCACGTCGCGACTAAATCGTGGCTGGGTCTAACTTCCAAAGCTATACAGCCACACCCGATACAGCGGCGCACAAAGCACTGAATCCCAAAGTATCACTGCCCTTTGACCTCCCTAACACCAGACCTCGACATTCAGTTTCTCATTTTTCACCTTCCCCACGTCGCTGATCCCAAACTCACATCCCAATCATTCCCAAACCCCCATCTCAATCATTTGCCCTTTCCTAACCCCATCTGAATTATCAAGCCCACTCCACAGCCTCAAGTCACCTCCACCCCATCGATCCTCCATTCGAAACCCACCAAACTCCCATACATCCACCAACCATGCCCCTGCGCCCCCTCCACCACCACATCTCCGAACCTACCCTCTCACGCATCTACACCTGGTTGGAAGCCGTAGAATATGAGCTCTCCCCGAAATCCATATTCGCCGCTCAGGGAACGCTGGTATGCTCGTCCAAGACTACCCCGCAGCCGGAGAAGCTACTGCTTAAGGATGGGAGTTTGAGGGATATTGGGCGGCCGTTGGAGTTGACCGCGGGAAGTGATGGTAAGGAGGTAAGGTCGTTGGAGGCGACGAAAGGGGAGGGCAAGGAGATGAGGGGTTGTGATGTATCCCGGCAGAAATGAGAGATTGGCGTTTTCTTGAGTATGGCTGTATGGTTTCATGCGAATGGGTTACACTGCTACTGTTGTGGGATTCGAGGAGAGCCTGTTGCCAGAAGATATGCACTCTGTGCAAATTGAGCTGTGGAGCAATGCGGTTAACTTTCTCTACGAGGCCGCAACAGCGCGATTCAAACCTGAAACGGAAGACACGCACAACCTTGCCAGTCACAACCGACAACTTGCCGTATCGCTCAAACGCCCTGGATCGGCCACACAGTCTCTATTTTCACCAAGGCGTTGTTTCTGGTTGACCGGGATTCTCTTCAGTAATGCCTAGAAACGGTTTGAGGGGGGGCTTTTCATTGTTCCTTGTCTCAACCCGCAACAAAGGATGCTAGGCAGCCAGATCACCATGGGATCGCCGAATAATCTCATCATTCTACTTCCCCAGCATAAACACCACTACCAACCGACCACACAAAACATCCCTAACACAACATGCCCATCCCGCCCCACCCCTCCCGCTTCCTTGAAGCCCTCCCCAAAGCAGACACCGTCTCGTCCTCACCCACCACCACGTCCTCCTCCATTTCCTCAAAGCTCTCATCGCCAGCAACGTCAATGACCAACAGAATCACCGTCTCTTCGACCTTCAACTCATCAAGAAAGGAATCCAGCACCATCAGCCCATCTCATGGCGAAAATCGTCTCAAACGCAAACTCCACGACATGATCTACGGCAAAACCCCATCCCTGAGCAGCGAAGGCTGGGTCCTGCGCCCGGATCTGTTGTTTGAGATGCAGAAAGCTGTGGGGAAGAGTACGGAGGACGTGCGAAGGGATTTGGCGAGGGAGATGGCGGGGAGGGCTGCGGATGGGAAGCTAGGGAAAGAAGGGGGAAAGGGAGGGAACCGGGGGAAGAGACCGACGAGCGCGGCAGAGGTGGAGGCGTTGATGTTGGAGGTTGTGGGGTGAGGGGTATAGAGGGAAAAGGGGTGTTTTTATACATATAGATATACATAGGGATGGTCTGGGAAAAGAAACAGAAGTCCTACCGTGATTCGATCGTCTTGTTCAGGCGTGTTTGTGTGTGTCGACAAGGAGGGAGCGGAAGATCATGGCGGAATGCGGGCTTGATGGAGAGGGGCCGGGCACATAGGGGCAATTTTTTAGAGACGGTCATCACCAAAATGATCTGTTTAAGGTCTAATTCTAATTAACCAAGGGCATGGGAATGGGAAGTGAGCGGCTGATAATTATACATGCGATACCGTCAAGTCATGAACGTGTAGCTAGATTAAGGACTGCTTGACTTGCTCCCTAGATAAGATCGAGCTTGTAATCTTATATCAATCCCTGCCTTCCTCCAGCCTTCTTTTCCCAATATTGTCATTGAACGATGTCAGGTATGAACAGTCCTCTCCGCTACCAACAAGGCAACACGTCGATCTCCAAATGTCTAGTATCTTCGGCTTAGGACGACAAGAGTCTGCAATGTTGGATCATCTCAGCACATCGTCGCCAACTTTGTTGCCCTCTAGGGATGAACTTCCCGATGACGAATGTATTCCCAACAGCACGGACGGCTCAGGGAGCATGCTGCTGCTGCTCCGGGGCGGCTGGGGGGGCAGTCGACGACGTATCCACTCCTGGACTAATGGATGCAGCGAGACTATTACGTCGTCGCCCTCGAAGCCAATGCCAGTGATCACTGAATTTGCAGCAAGCCTTGCGGTGAAATCATGAAATTTGCCCGAGTCCCATTCGCCATCAGTCATGAAGCTAGATGCCCACGAAGGATGATCTTGCGAGCTTTGAGCATGGGACCGACAAACCGATTCTGGAATATTCTCGCACTTGAGGGAGGCCAGGAATCTCAAGAGCCGGGGAACATCGGGAGAATCATCAACGTGGCGAACGAATGCACGATATGTCAATTCCCAGGTAGCGTAAACACTAAGCGAGCTTCTCTGCTCGTCGCTAGTGTCAGAGTTCAGAGATTCCAGGATGTCAGGGAAATGTCTGAGGATGGCATCTTTTCTTGATTCATACTCCTTAAGAAAGCTTGCCAATGGTAGTCGACTTGCTTTGATATATGACGCGGCTTGATCCACCGCCAAGGGCATATGTCCTAGTTCTTCCGTGATCTGCGATGCCTTTGCCATAATTTCCTCAGCCTCTGCCATGCTTTCCTCAGAGAATCCTGCCAAGCACCGCCAGGACAGTAGATCGAAAGCTTCACCATCACTCATGGGGGGAACGCTTATGACTCGTTCTAGCTGATCGGAGTCGAGAGACCTGCTTGTACATAATGCAACACATTTTGGGTTCCTGGGCAACCGTTCTTTCATTTCCTGAAGGGCAGCTGGTCGATCACAACCATCGAAGACGAGAAGGAATGGCTCAGGCCAATCCTCTAGCCGCTGCTGGAGGTCTGACGCTTGATGGATATCCGAAGAAGGTGGTGTGTTTCCAGATAGCTTGTTGAGCAGGAGACTGTACTCAGCCGCTATTTTTTCTTTGGAGGATGCGTCGATCCAGATAATGGTTTTGAAGGCTTGTGATCGCTGCAAGTGACGGCAACATTCGAGCGCGATTTGGGTCTTTCCCTGGCCCCCCATGCCATGCAGCAATATCACCTTGGGCGGATCAGACGGCACAAGCGCTCTCTTGAGATCTTCATTCAAATCAATACGGCTAACGAATTCGGGTATCTGCAAGGCTGGTAGCTTGACGATCTGTTGTTCTGCGGAGCCTGGGGCTGGTAGCTTGACGATCTGTTGTTCTGCGGAGCCTGGGGCTGGTGGCTTGACGATCTGTTGTTCTGCGGAGCCTGGGGCTGGTGGCTTGACGATCTTTTGTTCTGCGGAGCTTGGGGTAGACTTTGAGTGGAATCTCCTACGAATGCGACGGAATCTGCGACGCAAAGAAGTCACAAGCGACTTGACCAAGCTTGGGGAAGGCTCTATGCTTGGGGCAGGCTCTATGCTTGGGGTAGTTGTCAAGCTTTGGATAAACTCATTGCCTTCGTCAACGTTCAAAGTGACACGCTGTCCAAGGTAACGGATTAGTGTGATTTCGTATGTTTCGAGGGTATACTGTATTGATCGTATCCGTTTCTCGTTTGTTGTTGCCCTCAAAGCTTTCAAATCCTTTTGGGTCTTCCCGTCGTCCGCCGAGATCAGACAGCTGTCAAGCAAACTGTCGAGCTGTGCGACCTGCCTTTGGCATCCTTGAACGGCTTGAAGAAGAGGTTGACCATCGCTCTGATCGGCTGTGTCAAACACAGATTCTGACTTCAGAGCCTCTATGGTTTCGAGGATCGAATTTAGTTGGGCGGCGATGTGATCGAAAGCACCTCCAGGGTTTTTCGCATGTTCCAGACGCCGAATGATTTTACCTCCCGTTTTCGTGACACTTGTGGCTACTAGCCTGCTAGCGGCAAAAGCCTCCGCCATGATAGTTCAGGACCGTCACGCCAGTCGTCCGCCGGGCCTTGCTAAGACGTGGCAAGCTGAGCTGTATGGCTCAGCTTTAAAGTTAGTTGGCCTCATTGATATGATCTCCAGGTGAAGTGGAGAGCTTGTGAGTACCCGAGGCAGCTATCTTCGAGCTCAGCCTGACCCTAGCCTGACCGAGGACCTCCACCAAACCCCACCTCGATGACGACAGTTGCCAAGTGGGGCAAATGAGAAGAGAACATGGTAGGACCTTCTTCTGGATAGGACGCACAGACAGTAGTGAAGCCTAAGATCTCAGCGCCAAACCAGGTCTATTTCTCTGCCCATCATGGTGCGACAGTGGACAAGGTATCAACAAGAAGCACATGATACACTGGGTCGAATTACAAGGTGGCAGTGTTTGAGTAAGCCGGATCGGTGACATCCCCAACCCTATCAGAGTCAAGATCCGGCCTCGCGTTGCTGTCTAGGAATTGAGGATCCCAGGCTGTCGGTCAGATCAACTTCAAAGCTCAAGTCAATTTAGATGCGAATTGCAACTAGACAAATCGATTTCCGCCAGATGGTATCGTTGCGAAATTATGTGTCAAGGGGACATCCTGTAGAACGAAGGTAGAGTGATTGAAACCAAGAATCAATTAGACTTACTTATGTAGACTCCAAGTCTCCAGAAACATGGCCGTTTGCAAGAGTCACATCAGTGGCAGAATCAGTAAAGCCACATATTGACCATCAGGAGCCATTAGCCACGCGATCTGTAGGAGTTCCCAGGGACTCTATGCTCTCTAAAGATTAAACAGTGAATCATGTCGCCCGAAACGCAATTCATATTAAGCCTATGGTGCGGAAACCCTTCACCAAGCGGATTCGGCCACTTGTGGAAGCACCTCAGCTTGCATAAAACCCCCTCCTACCCCCTAGAACTTCGCCATGACCCCAGTGATCCCTCCAGCATCCCTCTTCGCTCTCATGAGCTTCACAGCCTCTTCGTACTTCACAGTTCCCAGGTCACCGTGATCAATCTTTCGCTCCTGTCCCGTCTCAATCTCGAAGACCCTCCTCCCATCCTCCACATCACCATTCACAACACTGCCACAGAATCTTCCCCAATCCTCATAACAAATTCTCACAGCCGGGAACTTTCCCATCAACTGAAAGAACAGATGCGGCATCCCCTCAAACACCTCTTCCCGGACCACAACCCCACACACTCTCGCTCTCACCGTCAACATGACATTACAGTCGCTCAATCTCTCCTCTCCATACCCCAACCACATCGGTGGACTTCCCCTCCAATCCTCTGCAGCGCAGGGACTCACAAGCGGATGCGCCAACGCACTAACCTCGCAATAGATCTCTCCCCTGGACGGCGTTGTCGGCCAAGCCTCACATTTCGGCCCACCAGGCAGCAAATAGCTAACCGGTCCAGGCTCCAAGATATCATACTCCCTGGTGGTTGTCCACGAAGGAAGCGCGCGCGTGACGTCGAAATATCCACACGCTGTTGCTACGCCCGCGGGCAAGGGCACGCTGACATCTTTACCGTGGAAGCGGATCGTGGGGTTGGGTTGTTGGCGTCGGAGGTCCAGTAGGAACTGTAGGAAAGCGAGGCAGAGATTGGCGCCTGAGGATTCACCTGCCAGGACAATGCGAGTGGCGGGGATTGGTGGGGTAGATGCGTGAAGGAGGGAGAGGTAGGCGACTAGGATGTCGAGGAGAGAAGCGGGGAATGGGTGTTGTGGGGCCAGGCGGTAGCGGATCGAGATGGCGCGACTGCCGGGAGCGGCTTTGACGAGTCTGGAGAGGGTGGGACGGGAGGAGGCGGGGCTACCGCGACTGTAAGTTTTGGAAGAAGACGGTTGGTCAGTGAGATGTTGTTGTTGAAGAGGATACCCTGATTGCAAGAGGAAAGGATTGGGTGAGGGCAATACTAGAAGGCGCCTCCATGGACGAAGAAAATGATGGGTTTGTTGGATGATGAAGCTGGATCTGTTCCACGGTCAATTTCCTTCCTATGCATTCAAAAGATCGCGTGTTGTCGTCATCACCTGACCCCAGGCTGTCCTTGCAGCTCAACCATTCAGCCTCGACCGACTCCACCTCGGGTATTGCGAAATTCTCCGTGCCGTCACCCAAACGCTTGATACTCTGGAGAAGCGCTTGGAGCACGTCAACGTCAGGCGGCTTGGCAAATGTGACTTGGCTCAAACTGAGAGACGTGTCCTGTACGCTAGGACCTTTCTGGCTTTCGAGCTGCCATTCCGTGATGGTTGACTTGTAGCGAGCGGAGAGACGATTGCGGACCTTGGCTGTTATCTCTTCGGCCTTTGCTCTGTTCATTTTGGATGGACAAGTGCAATAACAGCAGGTGATCATTTCGGGAGAAAGAAATATTTGCACGGGATGAGAAGTGTCGATTCATGATATCATACATTCACATCATGCATCGATAATGGATGTTTCATTCACGCACGTGGCTACCCGTGCTGGGCGAGGATGTCCGACGTGACATGACATCAGCTCAAGTGGGGACGATAAATTTCATACCCCAAAGGAAAAAAGTCAATTGTTGGATAGTAATGTGTGAAACCGGTCAAGAAAAGAGACAAACTACCAATACCGAACTCGCATGTTTGAACTACACCCTCCACCCTATCACCTTGTGCTCAGATACCGCGCTCAGCATCACCCTACTAAACAATGCCGGATACAGAAGCGAGCTGCATGGCTCTCGCTTTAATTGACCAAAAACGTGTACCGCGGGTTCTCGGAGCGGAATGAAGGTGACGGCTACCTGCATCCATAATCCAATCGGACCGGTCTCATATTTTCGAGAATGTAAGAGCCGTCAAGCAGAAGGTGTGGATAATGTTTATCGCTGCCGGACCTGAAGAAAGAAGGTGTGGTGGCGGTGCTGCGGACTTGATCGGTTGAATGAAGCGTGCAAGGACGAACGGATGGCTGCAGCAGCCAGGGCTCGGTGCAGCATCCGGCAAGGCTTGTTCCGCTTCTTTGTTGAGCTCAGATTGCTCTTCCTCTCCACTCATGACTACAGGTCCATGAATCTTTCTCGTACCATTTCGCGTGAGAATTTTGCGTATTCTTGACACTCTGGTAGACGATGTTCCAGCGCCCACGCCCTCTATCCACAACGGCACCAGATGATGCGGCTATGTCAGCAAAAACTGGTCCGAGGTCAAGAAAGGGCTGTACAGCATGGCCGTCCTTTGCTCCGGTCTGAATATAGCTCCAGTCCTGTCGCAACGTTGCCATGTATACAAATCAGCCTCGAGGCGGCACCATGATGGCACTGTAGTCGAGTCCCAATCGAGACCAGAGCCTCTCTCATCAGGGAAATCTCTCACTTGTTCGGTATCCAGCCATGCCATGTCGGCGTCCTCTCTGTCGTCCAATACCATTGATTTGTAGTGAACGACAAGTGCTCAAGTTGATCGATGGGTAATGGTCAGCTTTTACTAATTACTTCCATCTTCTTGCAACTAAGGTCCATAGAAATGTCTCATGCAATTTCGTGACTAGCCCAGGACGAAAGGTAATTCACTGGTGTTTAGCATGTTGGAGCAGCTTCCGAATGCTTCGGCAAAACAACAATTTGGACATCCTTAGGGGGACTGAAAAAATATCGACTGGAAGAAGGTAGTTTCCTCCTCTCGAACGTGCTTACTTCAATCGTACTAGTGGCTTGCAAGTCGGTCGCTCCTGTCATGGTACCGCGCAAACCTGGAGATTTGAAATACACCTGCTTCAAGAATCTTCATGGCCATACAGATATCAAAGAGAATTCTTCAGATAGCATTCTTTCACAATAACACCACGTTCTACAAAGTCTTTGCTTCGATTCAGATCTCCACAGACTCAACAACAGCACACGGGTCCGTCCAGAGGAGGGTAGCCAGAAGTCTATGATTTTGTCGCTATGGACTCATTCAGGCGTCTACTTGATCTCACTTCCGAAGTTCGCTGTATGATTTACATGGCGTACTTCGAAACCCTCATAGTCACTTACCCATCGCTCACCCCCCCGCTCTTCCTCGTATCTCGGCAAATCAGCAATGAAGCCAGACCCTACTTCCACCCGCACGCAACGTTCGACCTGCTGAACATCGAGCATCTGATTGATTACATGAGCAGCATCTCGCCCTCGACCATTGCTACGCTACGGCACCTCAGGATGTATGGCCAGCAGCAATTGAACTTCAGCATGAGGAGCCCCCTCCATTCCAAGCCCGTCCTCAGTGAAGTCTTGGCCCTTTGTGATGGCCTGCAACTTGAAACTCTGGAATTGATACCGTCTGGTCAAGTGCTTACTGATCCACCAGCGGAATCTGTCGTCAATGCATACGTCGCAAGAATATTCATTCTTTCACGTTCAAACGTAGGCTTCAAGAACCTGATCACCAGCATGGGCCAAAGCGAACAACTTCAGCAGAAGGTCCACCAGGGACTATTGAAATGGAGCCCTGCTGTCAACCCCGGTTTCCTGCATGTGATTCGTAAAGGGAAGCAAGTCCTTGGGGACAGGGTGAGACTCGATACAGAATGCAAAGTGATTAGACGCATCACAGACAAAGGGGATAAGTCTGTGGCAAGCGATTGGCGCGAGCAAAAGATTCAATTGGAGTGTACTTGGAGAGCATTACACAAGTCAATCGACTACGGGCTTTGGGTCAGTCGAGAGGCCATACCAGACAGAGCCACTACCGGTGTGGAAGGAGAAGAAAAATGGACACTTCAGCGCTTACGCGGAGAAATGGACAAGCACCTTGTCAAGAACATCAGGAAGGCAGAGAATGGGAGTTATAAGGCAACAATCGGGAGAGGCGACACTTGCTATGATGACACCATGAATTACGATCCCGCTGCATAGTCCGTGGTAATCACATTCTTTACGGTCCTTGGGATTACATGGTTATGATGGAGGGGATTGGTGTTTGTCTAATCATCTGGTCCTCGCCCGTGCACAAGCAAAGGAGGATCCCATGTAATGGGTAAACGTGGATCAAATACAAGTTCTGCGACCTTGCTGCGGGCAGTCGATTCTATTGCTCAACAGAGATACGCAGGAAGAAGGGCCCAAGAATTTCATTCATAGAAAATTCAGGCCGTTGCAACGGATTTCGAACATACAAGCCTGACCTGTGTTCTAACATACACCTGCTTTTGTTAGACCTGTTTTGTGTACAGGATCTCCATGCTTTGCACGAGTCGATCTGTGCAACGGCAATAGGCTATAATCAGCTTGGTCTGGACCAATCGTCTGGACCAATCTTCGTCTACGACTGACAAAGAGTCACGTTTCTTCTCCGTTTCTCAAGTCTGCTTTTCCCTGCCCCAGTACAACCTGTCGCACCGACCTAGCAATCGAGAGAAAGCAGTTTGTAAAATTTAACGGATAGGTGTGTGATCCGTCAACTCAACCAATACATCCAAGATGTGAGTCATGTGAACAATTTCAGACTTAGCTTGCGCAGATTGCTCAGTCCACAGTGACAACAGCTCAGAGAGGTGACCCAATGCCCGGTACCGCGCTCGCCCTCGTCTGTCATGGAATCGTTCTGAAAAACATAGAACATACAATCCGGCTCTAAAAGTCTGTTTTATAAAAGGCAAAAGACTATTTGCACATACTGACCAGGGTGGGCGATGGTAATAGCTTAGCTTGTATGCAGCGGTCAGCTACAATTTGCGGAATCGCTTGTGAGGGTCAAATTACCTGAGCTGCAGTTGGCAGTGAGGATTTTTCTGATGATTCTCCGAGCAAGGCCGAGAGTGATTGTCCATGTGAAGGTCGTGGTAGGCAAGGCAGTATGATGCTCAATTTGGATGTTCAACCACCATTTCTAAAATGCACTTTGATTATGCAGAGATAGTAGTGCGATATAGCAAAGAGAGAGAATGGTCGATGACGCTTGCTAGACCAAGCTTAGCCCCAACTCTAAATTGTTAATCTTTATATATCCAATTAACACCACCATCCTCACACCAAGAACCAACTGTGATGATCCACAAAACTCTGCGAATCACCCTCAGTGATGCAGGTGTCTGTTCGGTTGCGGGCAGATCCACAAACCTCTGGGAAGTACCCCGGGTGTCATTCAGTTGCGACCGTTCGAATAGGGCAACCGTCCTTAAGGTAACCTCCCCCCCATGTCGCAGGGGCCAGGGGCTTACCTTTTGGCCCGCACAATGTGTTTGGAGGTGTAAGGGAGAGAGCCCGCTTCTCTTATCTCCCAGATGAGACGATCATCAGTTCGAGCCCGAGTGGTCCCTGTTTCTCTTTTTTTCTTTGTACCAATATGTTTACTGACGGGCTAAGACGACCAGGATGGTGAGCCTTTTCATTATCAACATTGTTTCAACCACCATCTCTCGTCACTCGATAAGGGAATTTGCCGCATTCAAGGAAGCCGGGACACATACTTCGACGTATGTTGGCAATTCTCTCATTCAGGGTATCAGATGTGAGCAAAAATGACCACTTTCAGCGCGTTGCAGCCCCAGTCGTAACCATTGCAAGCGATTTCCGAATACATATTCGGCTCAAGACTACGTTCCAGAATTCGTGAACTATGGATATCTCGCTCGCGAAGCGTCAAACAAGGCAGTGTGATTTCCAATCCCTAGTTGAGCTCGCTGAGCAACAGTATAGATCCTGACTCGAATTGCAAAGTCTCGAAAAAGCGTGCCGGTGACCAAATTCATCAGTGCTACCTGAAAAGAAAACCGTTCTCCTGGTGATTAGTCAATCCTCTTCTCATAGAAATATGTATCCTTGTCAGTACGAACGAAATCCCTTTGACTGCAGGAAATTTTGTGTGGTCAATGGCATTGTTAGACAATCCTCAACATCCTTGCAAAATCCCATTGTTCGTCGAGGTTTGTCCCGCTTTCCCTCTACGAATACGGTGGAACAATTCCATTGTCACAAACCCACAGACACTTCGCTCCAAAAATGATTGAAGAATGTGCTGGTGTCCTACTGAACCCTCTCGACACCGCGGTCTCCCCTCGATTCCCATGCCTCCCAGTCCCTGAAAATTTCTCATCTTTTCGATTTCTGGATCTGTGTATCTCCTCTCTCACCCATCTGCCTCCCCTTAAACGTCGACCTCTGACCTCACAAGATGCCACCATCTCCTCTCTACCTCAAACCTCGCTCCAACCGACCGCAATATCACAACAGAACCACCCACGCCGCCTTCACGAATACCGTCCGCAACGCCCTCGATGCTCCCCTCCCACCAACTCCTCCTTCCCCAAGCCTCCTCTCCCCTTCCTCATCATCACCGTCCAGCTCCTCCTCAAACCTATCCCCCTCCCTCCAGGCCCCTGGAATTCGTAACAGCGCCCCCATCCCCTACCGCAGCACCGCACTACCCCGTCCCAGCACGCCCAACGCATATGACGCGCCCCCAACCCCTCCCTCCCCCTATGCCAACTCATCCTCGCCAAACACAAGCAGTCCCGCAACCTCCCTCCTCGAGGACGAGAGCAACCGCCGGGAGTACGTGCCACCTCGCCGCGCCTTCGCGGATGCGCAGGAATCCCCTCCACACCACTTCCCCACAAGATGCTCTTCCCTCCGCACCAAGGAAGAAGAATTCACCATCCGCCCCAGCCCGGCGCGCACCATCGCCGCGTCCTCCCGCTCCTCTGCACTTTTGCTCCATGTCGGCCAATCCGCCCACGTGCGCCGCGCGTCTGCCGCGCCCCTCGTAAACACCACTGCAACCCCATCCAACCAACCAACCCCATCCCTGCCCCCCTCCCTCGAGGAATTCTACATCGACATGGGCATCATCCGCGCACTCCCCTCGCTCTCCCCGGTGGACCACCTCGCGAGTATCGAGATCATGAATGATAGTATTGCTGTGTGGGCGTCTTCGAACCCCGTGGCGGGGCTGCATGTCGCCGCGATGGCGCAGAGATTGAGGATTAGGAAGAGGTTTGATGGGACGTTGGGGTTAGGGTTCGGGGAGGTGGAGGAGTGGATGCTGCGGCGGGGGTTGGTGAGGAAGGGTGGAGGGGGAGAGGGGAGGTCGTTCGCGCAAAGAGTGAAGAGGATGAGGGATGATGCTGCTGGGGTGAAGAAGAAGAAGGAAGAGCGTGATGAGGCGGTGAGGAGGAGGAAGGATCAGCGCGGAGGGGAAGGGTGGCGGGATTTGCCGCTGGTGGTGGTGTTGTTGTATTTGGAGATTTGTGGGGTGGATCTGAGGAGGATGGGGGATCGGGAGGGGAGGGCGATGTTGGCGGATTGGGCGGGGCGGTATTGGCCGGTGAGTGATGAGGGGATGTTGGAGSKGATGATGGAGTGGGGGGGTGAGAGGATGGGGAAGGTGGATATTGATCCGAGGAAATGGAGGGGGGATGAGGAGGCGATGGTGGAGAGAGTGATTGAGAGGATTAGGGGGCTGGGTGTTGGGGAAGCGAGGCGTCGTGATTCTGCGGTCGAGAGAGTGGTTGGCGGTGCGGAGGGATTGGATCCGTCAGGACGAGCAAGAAATGATGGTGGTGTTGCACGCCGCTGAATCTGGTCTTGCTTGGCGGTCTTTGATGGCGTTGGGCAATTGATCGAGATTACTATGTGGGAATTTTCATGATAGAAACAAAACATCCAAACCTGACATATTTACTAAGAAGATTGAGTTGGATGAAACATGAATTGCCAATATGCAGCCGTACTTGCGAGAGACCAAACCTGACAGATGTACTAAGAAGAGTGAGTTGGATGGAACTTGAATTGCCAACATGCAGCCGTACTTGCGAGGGACGAATCTTGATCGAGAGAACTCGTTCTTCATCGATAGGAGAAAAAGCCTTATGCTGGCACTTTGTATCATTACATTACCTCATACATGAGAGTGGACTTAGCTGCTGCTGACTTGGATTCTGTCCAAGAGAAAACGATTAATTCATCTTGATGCTATTCATTGTTGGTTGGCCTCTTTGTGACGTCTCTGCCTCCGCAGATTGCCATTCTCCTTGTCCCTGTGGCACATATTCACAGATATTCTATCGTGGTTGTAATCGCAGCTGGATCTGTTTTGCCAAGGGGTTGTGATTCTCTACCTCTCTCCTTCGGCATCTGCAATGCGCAAAGGTTTTGCTAGCTCCGCAGTGAGCAGGGTTACGGAGAGCCAAAAGAATTTCTACCAGTAGCAATCGATGTTTGATGATGCCACATAGTACTGCTCTCATCCTAGATTCAGCTTTGGCCATTCTCTGATTTCATCAGGTGACTATCCGGGTAGCTCATGATCCATTTCTGGAACTCTAGATAGTTCTCTTGATACGCAGCGCAGTCCAGCTGCTCAGCATGCCACATGTTTCGGAAGGCGTCGGCGGCCGCATCAACCATCTTGTCGGCAGTCCCTCGCCTGTACTCGTAGCTGAATCTATTCAGCGAGAATGGAGGCTTGCCCTGGAAAGCCCACCACAACAACCACATCAGTATCCACGGTCGGTTCATCTGCTGCGAGGCAGCTATCCCGATTGCTTCCAAGATTGTTGAAACCCCGGTATCCTCTGTCGCATAATTGTCTGCGGGCAGTCGCATTTCCGCCATGGAAGCCGCATATGCCTTTCTATATCCGAGCAATTGTGCTGGCGAGTCCTCCTTCCGCTCGCCTTCTTCGTCATCACCGTAGTCGTACATGACAGGGTCCCAGTCCCTGGTGATCCAGGAGGGGTAGCGCGCGAAAGCAGAAGCTCTTGTCTCTATGCAGACACCATCCCAGTCTATGATAGCAGTGACGTCGCCATAATCGTTGACGAAGATATTCTGGTAATTGAGGTCGCTATGACCAAGTGCGAAATCTTGCTCGTGGTCTAGGAAATTGGGGATGGAGTCGATAGCGAGGCTCAGGAGCTTGCGATCGCCACTCCGTAGATCTAGCTCATCCTCGGCAGATTGCGATTTCTTGCAGACTTCTAGAACATAGGACCTTGTGTCATTCCAGGGTCCGCTCTCTGAAGCATATCCAAAGGTAGGTTCGAGCTTTTTCGGGTCATAGCATCTACTAAGCATTGGACCCACCCTGAGGAAGTTGGTGCCTTCGGTGTCGAAGTCAATGCAGCCGATCTTGTCAAACTCAAACCGATGCAGCTCAGACATGTGCTTGGCTATGTCGCGGATCGTGCGAGTACGTTTCTCCTCGCTTGACAAATGTTTGTCAATCCAAGCGTCGGAGAGCTTTCTGCCCTTGGCGAAGTCCTCCAATGTATAAGGTACACCAACCGGATTGTCTGTACTAGTTTCGAAGCTGAATATCTCGGGGATCGGTATGGAGGTGGCAAGACGTAGCAATCGTGTTGTCAGTATGCGGGTTTTGAACATTCTGAGCTCGACATTATCAAAGGAACTGACACCGTTGCCAGGAACCCTCGCGATCCATTGTACTCCGTCAGAAAACTTCAAAGTGTAGACAAGATTGCTGCTGCCAAATTCTGCAGGTCTTTGAACGTCGCAAGTCCATTTCCCCGGGCTGGTGGAAGACGTTGGTACTTTAGCTGTACATTGCTCTCGACGAACGCGGACAGCAGTAGCGGCAAGCTCGGTGAAATTGATGACAGCCATGATTGGCTTGAAGAGGGCAGTGTCTGAATCGTCCGAGTTTTCAGAATCAGAGACTGAGCAAGCAGGATCATCGTTCTCTGTTGGTGGTGATGTCATGGCGTTGTGGTTTTCGTTTGAGGGCTGCGATGTTTTCTGAGAAAGTGCGCAATTCATGTTTCAGTACTGCTGACTACTTCAGCGAGGAGCGTTGCTAGACATGAAGTCTGAGGTGAAAAGTCAGGACGCGGAAGTAATCATGTGAGAGGTTTCCTTGTTCGAGAATTGAGAGTGTTGAGGTTATCCGATCCGGGAACGAAGGGCGCGAGATCGACTTGTCAAGATCGCGTGGACAGTAGAAACTTTGTAAAGTCTAATGTATCAAGACCTGCGAGTAAGCTCACTGGTGAAAGGACAATTTGTGTCGTAAGGATGATTATCATGTACCAGCTGTTTGCTTGATTACGTAAACGCATGCCACAAACACGAAGAAGAATGTCGTTCAGGACACGGAATCTTTTTGAAACACTATTTTTGGTAGGCAGAAAGTGCCATTTAGTGTTTGGTCAGATCACAAGCTCCTTTGCAAGAAATATGAGGCAGCACTCCTAGGAAATGCCCATTTCTCCAAAGCCAAAAAACCCCAACGTCTCATGTCACAAACATAATCCATGGGACATGGGGATCGACGACACAATGAGTTCGTGTAACGATAGACCCACAAGAGATATCTGCATTTTCTCAATCATTCCTCGACATGAATCTACTCATTCACCAGAGCGATCTTGACAGAGTCGAGATCATCGAGCATCCCTAGACCAATCCTAGATATTACCCCTTGACAGTATCTCGACATGGCAGGGAAACACCATTGGTAAGCCAAATTCGCCTCCTCTGAGGGGCCTTTGCTGACACCACCCCCCAGCCGCACTTGCAAGAAAGTCCCCACGAAGTCCTGTTTCGTGAAACAACATGTCGGCAAATGTCCTGAAAAGGGCTGCAGCGTGGGCGTCGTCGATTATCAGAAAGGCTGCGATATGCACAAAAAACGCCGCGGCGAGCTCCTCATGGCCAATGGTAAGCCCCAGAAATATGACGATGGCCAAGGTCAGGATAAGAATGCAGGGGGCCAAGAGGATAAGGGGGCCAAGGAGAGTGGTCAAGAGAAGCAGAAATGATTGGTGAGCCTTTCGAAGACCACAGCTTTCTGCCCGTGCCCGTTGAAATTTGTTGAAGTGCCATCACGGGCGTCTGGAAATGGTTACAGCTTGGTGTATCTCCGGTAGGGAAGGGTAATAGTACTTGACCCTAGCGCATATCCCTTCAGCATGTGGTCGAACAACGAGATGTAGATAGGTCCAAATTCCCGTCTGGTCATAACTGGCATGCTGAATGATGAATCTCCTGGAGAGTCGTGAAAACTTTGATCTGCTCTGACTGCTGTCTAAGCAAAAGTTAGTCCAGAACCAGCCTCGTCCGCTCTCCCGTCAATCAGGACCCCTTGTAGCACTACCTCCCCAGTCTCTGATAGCACATCAAACGCCGTTTCCGTGTCTCGCCTTGCCTCGATCATCGCCTTGAGCAAATTAGCCATCCCGCCCATGACCACTGCGTAGGGTGGACTCTCTGACCATCCGCTGGGCGGCCGAAGGCTGATCTTATAGCCTGTTGCCTGGCAATAGTAGCTCCATTGACTTGTCAGCGGTCGTCGAGTCGAGATACTGGCGCGTTGAATCATGGCTTCGCAGATGGTGCTGAATACTTTCACTAATTCTAAGTTCCCAGGACCGGCTTGCCCTATGATGACGGGATAGGGTGAAGTTCCTACGCTGCTATTCGCCCTGAAGGAGACAGCGCTCCCATTTGTGGAGGAGTTTTGAGGTGGTAACACGGTATCGATGCTGGAGCGCGGGTCATTAGAGCGGGATGCTAGATCGGCTGTCCGATCATCTGCAGCTGCTACAGGATTCGAGGGTTCTGGGTATCGCGAGTACGTCATGATTGCCACGTCTGTCCATTGCGTGCCAGTCGTCACCTGCAGTCCAAACACGCCTGCCCGCGGATCATCCTGCGTAGCCTGCCGCATCGCCGCCAGCCACAAGGCCCACATTGCATGACGGTTCTGAAAAAGCACATGTCTCTCCGTCGGATGAAACAGGTTTGAGATTGCAATGCAGATGTTGCTATCACTCTGCTCGGAATTGAAGGCAGATACATACCAAGGGCGTTGTGAGTAGTCGTAGAGCATCTGGCATGTAAGTAAGAGCATGGCCCAAGCGTCAAAGTCAGGCTGACTAGGATAGATGACCTTGCCACGAAGCGCGAATCCAGGTGTCGAAGGGCTTGAGAGCGCATTTGAGACATTGTTGAAAGCTGCCGGCGCTGCCAGACATCGGTGCGTGAAGGTGTTTAGCAGGATCAACGTTGGCAACACCGTGGGAAGGAGCATCTTTGCGTGCTGATAGACCAGGCGTACTGGTTTGCTGGTTGAAGACTTGAGATCCAGAAGCTGACTTATTGTCGATTTCCCATGAATAAATGGCGCTTAGACATATGTTGCGTAAGACTCAACTCTCACACGCGACATCCCTGCATGCGTTACGCATGAGAATAATGAGTGGAGATTACCAAGTCTACGATGCTCGGTGCCTGTCATTGTAGCACGTTCCAATGCTCTGGAGTTTGGGTACGCCATGCAGATTGATCCAGACCTGATCGCCCTTGATGAGACGTGACAAATTTTGGGACGCTTTTACCAACGCGCTTCCACTGGGAAGCGGAAGACAGGATGAACATAAGGAGTCAGCGACTTGCCTACAAAAATCCGACCTCTCAAAATGAAGCATAAAAGCTTATGTCTATTTGAGGAGGATGGCAAAATATGATCATGGAATTCGACGGGACTGAGGAAGAAAGACGTTATTCGATGTCCGAATTGGAACGGCACTTGAGAGGATGCAAGGTGTGAATGTCTTGCAGATGAGGGAAAAACGTACCTATTTTGGTCATCACTACAATGAAATTATCGCAGCGCCACCGACGCGCTCGGGTGAAACAAATTCCTCGGATGCGGTAGATAGCGCTTGATAGTTCTTGGTCTAGCGCCGGATAAACCTTTCGGATAAACCTTTCGGGGCCATGGAAATTTCAATGAAAATTCTTCGCAGTAGCTTTGCGGATATTAATCTGCTGATGTATGCAAGACTGGACAGCGACGGGTCTTTGGATGATGGATCAACAGAAAGGACTCAGTATGGTCCAATAGCAGACATCGAAGTCGGTGTGAAGAGACCAAGTTTCTAGTGGAACAATCAACCCCGGCCTTGAAATGCGACCAATGTTGGGTCTTTGTTCCATCAATTTTCACAGTTGAAGGCTGCATCTACAGGTAGCCCGAGCATCATCCCTTACAAAGCAGTTTGGCTTCCACTGCAAATACTGAGCTGCAACCCATCCGATTCGCAAGAAACCACATTCTGGCCAAGTGATAGGTATCCCACCCGAGTCCAGCAGCCTGTAAGGTGTCCGCGGACCTGCTTCTGCCAGTCCCCCTCCCTTGCACCTCTGCTCGCCTTCACTTCCCGTTTTTATCCAGCAGATCGTCTCTCCGGTTCCCATGCATACTGCAGCCGTTTTCGAAATCGACGACTTTGACTGAACAGCCCTCTACAGGGCAGATGCCGACGTGGCCTTTCTTGAAGCACCTGTTCGTTGGAGCTTTCTTACACACGCGGCTATATATATAGTCATTGGGGCTGAACCAATGTCTGGACCTGTTTAGCAGGGTGGGAAAAGCCTACCAATGGTGCTTGCCTTGAATATTCTTCTTTGGTGGTGCCATGATGAGATTCGGTCAGCGAAGTTGGAATATTGGAAGGCTCTGGAGAGGTAGGTGATTATTCTTTTGACAGTGGAATTTAGATGGTGTGTAAAAGATACCAGAGAGGTCTTTGAGGAAGACATGACTATGATACTGTACAACCCGACACATACGCTCAGCTGACACAGACGGTCCATTGTCAGAGGTGTACACGCCCTTAACGCGGGCAGCGTATCGTCACACGAGCAAGGAGAGGCAGCCGTCACGCCCACCAAGCAGCTGAAACCACCTGAACTCAGGCTTTTCGACACTGTGCCCGCAACACTTTTTGGAATGTCATCGTGAGATCTTCTCTTGACATATCGAACGTGTGGTAATTACGATAAGCGTACAAGACCCAGCATTAGCATACTCACAAGAAGACGCCAAGGTACAGATCACACTTCGATCTGTTCTGTTTGCCTGGAACAAAGGGGCAAAGGTTGTGACACACGCCAAGCCTCAACCTGCAGCAACTTATTTTTCTCATCTCAGTCAAGAATCATCGCGACTCTTGTCCTGAGCGGCCAGTGAATATGAACGATACCCCGGAAACGATGACGCTCCAGGACCACAAAAAAACCGACGTCAATCCTATATTGCGGCCACAAACCAATGACGACTTCCCACTAAGTCTTACTACTTCTCACAGCTCGGAAGAGTCAGACACTGCCAACTTCCACGCTGTGATCGACGCGATCAATTTTGATGCACTTGCTAGAGTAGCCCTTCAAGCGCGGTGGGCATACGACACCCAAGATTCTCAAAGCAAATCTCAACAAGAGCTATCTATTGTGATACAACAACCCCCTTGGACAGGCAGCAACAACCTCGTATATGTTCTTGAATTCTCGGATGGAGTCAAATGGGTTGCACGTATTCCCGGTAACGGGATAGACTCTTTCGAGTCCCTAGAGGTCTCCCACTTCAAGAACCGAATCCACGTATCGAGATTCCTCCGTCTTACCACCTCTACCCCTATCCCTGAGATATTCACCTGGTCAACTGCTTGCAAGAACCCCGTTGGTGTTCCATATACGCTGGAGTCATTCGCGGAAGGTCGACAACTCTCGGAAGCCTGGATCGATAACGAATGGTCTAGCGAAGAGAAGCGCATTGGCACACTGAAAAACCTGGCGAGAGTCATGTCTGAGCTTCATCGGTTCGGCTTTGATCAGATAGGATCACTAAGTCTCGATCTTGACGTTGGCCCAGATGTCTATATGGCGTTCGATCAAGATAAGCTTCTCCAAGGGGAGGACTTGTTCGGCCACGCTCAAAAACGTGGACCATTCAAGTCCGCCATGGATGACCTCCTTGATGGTTTTGAGGAGCCAGAAGCTGTAGACGGGCAGCTGAATCGGCTTCACGGAGAGCACGCTCTCCTAAGTCTTGCTCTCAGTTCTCTCCCCTCATTGCTCCACCTGAACGGGCCCTTTGCTCTCGGCCATCCGGACTTCAATTACCAAAATATCTTCGTGGATGAAGAAGGCAACATCACCGCTGTCATTGATTGGGATGGAACGTGTATCACCACACGCGCCCTGGCATTCGCCCGCTACCCCTCCTGGATAACTCGTGATTGGGATCCTGTGATGTACCAATACGGCGACGAATACGACGACCACGCCGACGAGGGGCTCCGAGAAGAAGATTCACCTGCTCAACTGTTGCGATATCGGCAGGAATATGCCAACGCTCTTGCCGAGATGGGGATGCCGCCTTCAAAGTACAAGCCTGAAGACACATTGCTCTCCCCAATCATCGAGGCCATCAACATCGCGCAAGGGCAAAGCATCAATCGTCCTTGGATACTGATGTGGCTGCTGTATTGGGCGTTTGATGGGATACCGCCGATCTCCCTGAACAAGTTTTGTGAAAAGTATGTAAAGGGCGAGGCGCATGATTGGATCGACTTGGTGAAAGAGGCTTTTTCAACGATGTGGCATGGAGAAGAGAGGGATGTGCGCGAGTATGAGAAGAGGTATTTGAGATTTCGGCAGTGGATGATGAGTTGTCCCGACCGCGTTGTTGCCACGTCTCGTCCATGAAGATTAGGTCTTGTCATCAAGTCTGACCTGGAAATCACCTTACATCGAGCGCGAGACTTGAATCGCGTCTCCCTTAGAAATGTACAAACCTACCTGATATCTCTCCTTGACTGATATCAATAATTGGTGGTTGAGAGCAGCCCAAATACTTCAATTAGATGGTAATCAATTCCAGAGTTGACCTCCATCACCAAAGTCCCAAGACGATGATTAGGATCTACGATGCGAGGGACCCAGTAAGGGTAGACTGATTAGAGTCGTCCAAGCGCCATACATCAGCGTCCCCCATATACGAGCGTCACCTACCAGCGTCACCTACCAGCGTCCACCTACCAGCGACGTCCATACATTTGCGTCCATACATTTGCGTCCACCCACCGGCGTCTATACATCTGCGCCCCCCAGATATTTGCGTCCATACATTTGCAACCATGCATTTGCGTCAATACATTTGCGTCCACCCACCAGCGTCCATATATCTGCGTCCATACATTTGCGTCCACCCACCAGCGTCCATATATCTGCGTCCACCCACCAGCGTCTATACATCTGCGTCGTCCATACATTTGCGTCCATATATTTGCGTCCATACATTTGCGTCCATACATTTGCGTCCACCCACCAGCGTCCATATATCTGCGTCGTCCATACATTTGCGTCCACCCACCAGCGTCCACCTACCAGCGACGCCCATACATTTGCGTCCATACATTTGCRTCCATATATCTGCGTCTCTACATCTGCGTCGTCCATACATTTGCGTCCACCCACCAGCGTCCATATATTTGCGTCCATGCATTTGCGTCCATACATTTGCAACCATGCATTTGCGTCCATACATTTGCGTCCATAGATTTGCGTCGCCCATACATCAGCGCCGTCACACCCCAGCGCCATACCCCAGCGTCATAACCCAGCATCTACCCCACCTTCCAGCATGACCCAAGAGTCACACGCCAAAAGCTCACCCTTTCAACCAAACGAAGAAAAAGAGTCACCCAAACCACTATAACTGCCCACTCAGGACCGATCTTTCACTTTCCAACAACTTCGACCAAATCTTTCCGCAACACGGACAAAAACGACCATTAGCTACCAAATCAGTTCTTTTTGTTCTTTGGGAATTGAGCTGCGGGGGGAAGTGTGGCGGTTGGATCTGCATTCTGCGATTGTCATCCATTTCGAGACCGGTTTTCCGCAAAGAGGGGGTATCTTTGTGGGGGTGATGAGGAAGACGGAGATCTAGCATTCCAATCCGAAGTTTTGCAAAGTACCAGCGGCACCTCTATACAAAATCCCCCAAGCTATCCCAATCTCCTTCTTCGCTCTCGCGCCATCTCCTCGCACAGTCGATAGTAACATACGAACGCCCCCACCCACAGCGACGCCACCCTCTCCACCAAAATATCATACATCTCGCAAGTCAATATCCCGTATATATACTCCCGCCCATCACTCCCCCTTCCCCTTCCCCTTCCCCTTCCCCTTCCCCYCCCCCCTTTTC
>MSTJ01000058.1:0-65899 GCA_001956345.1 Ramalina peruviana
ACGGCATGCCACCGGTATCTCATTCCGCGAAGCCAACGCCGGCACTGGCCTGGACATGCAAATGCGATCTGAAGGCTTTAACATCCGGATCAAACCCGATTGGACCACTGGCCTCATCTTTGGTGGAAACCAATACAACTGCGGTACCTGGATGGACAAGATGGGCGAGTCGGAAAAAGCTGGCAGTAAAGGCATCCCAGGAACCCCTCGAGATGGGGCCGCCATCGAACTCACCGGTCTCCTCTACAGCACCCTGACCTGGCTTTCAGGTCTCTACGACAAGGGCAAATACCGCTACAGCCATGTGAAAAAGGCGGACGGCACCACTATCTCTTTTGCCGACTGGGCTAAGCTTATCAAAGCGAACTTCGAGCGTTGCTACTACATTCCCACCGATCCCGCCGACGATCCAAACTACGATGTCAACCCTTCCATTATCAACCGCCGAGGCATCTACAAAGACCTCTATCGCTCGGGCAAGGAATATGAGGACTACCAACTCCGCGCCAACTTCCCCATCGCCATGACCGTCGCCCCCTCACTCTTCGATCCCTCCCACGCAATGTCCTGCATCGAGCTCGCCGACAAGGTCATCCGGGGGCCCACCGGTATGGCTACCCTAGACCCCTCGGACCTCAATTACCATCCTTACTACATCAACTCCGAAGATAGCGACAATTTCGCGACAAGCAAAGGTAGAAACTATCATCAGGGTCCCGAATGGATATGGCCGACAGGCTATTTTCTGAGGGCGATGCTGAAATTCGATTTGATACGACGGAGGGGTAAGGATGGGAAAGTGAACGCGGAGCAGAGGACGGAGGCTTTCCAGCAGGTTACGCGACGGTTGGAGGGGTGTAAGAAGGCGATTGAGGAGAGTCCCTGGGCGGGGCTGGCGGAGCTGACGAACAAGGGAGGAGAGCTTTGTAGAGATTCAGTGAGTTCATGATCATTCTTCTTTCCTATCATTGACTGCTCGTGGTGTCGTGTTGTTGGTGGGCTGAACTGACGGTGGGATATAGTCTCCGACACAAGCATGGAGTAGTGGATGCTTGATCGATCTGTTCTATGACGCGAGGGAGTTGAGTCAGGAGGAGAATGCATGAGTGGATGTTGTTCGTGATGGCATGCCCTATCCGGTAGCTTTCACTGCAGGGACCTACGTGGAGGCTTCCACTGGAGGCTAAGCAGACATTCAGAAAAAAGGATGAGATGAATGGCTTGAGGCTCGAGATGGGATGACACGATATGGTAGACTTAGCGGCACAGGAGCATGATGGCCACGAGACATTGGTTGAGTGGTTCGAGAAGTTTGATAGACAGATGAGGCTGAAACAAATATTATTACGGTATGATCTGGGCCACAGCGCTCGAGTGTCGAGGACAAAAGCCATGCCCGACTTTTCGAAAATTTCTCCGTTTTGAACGAGAAGAAACGTCGCTTCTTGATACATCCGACACTGCTCGAAACCTCTTGGAATTCGTGTTGTAAGCTTATTAGATATCATATATTGCTGGTGATTTTTTTTGTGTTTCTTGCGCCTTGCCTTGGTAATCAAGTTGGGTACTAGGACAAAAAGTCACTCGCTGAATAGCGGCAAGCTGAGCCTGAGCCGGACCGCACCGGTAATTTGATCCTCATCACGCTCGTCAGAGTCGTCACTCTCTCCCACCGCATGCAGGAGCCGCATTACGTTGTCGTGATGCTGCTGATCACTGACCAGGCAACCAATCGCATTTGCTGAAACGATGGCGGCGCCCCACCTTAAAGTCCGGTCATTGTATGCAAGTCAGGGACGCGTGGAAATCACTTGAACGTTCGTGCCAATCCTCCGGTCATGACTGGCTGTACGTCGTCGTCGTGACATGATCGATTCACTCTCCGTAGATTTTATTCAACGAGGGCGCCTGCTAGGACTCGAAACGTTTCAGATTGACGCCTTGATCTGCTCGAGAAGCATCCCGGCATGCTGTAGCCATCGGTAGCGGCAGCAAAAACTCCTTGAAACATGTGGAGATCGTCAACTGTTGCGAGACCGATGCCTACACGCAGTTGGTTGGCATTGGCAACCTTGTAGTTCGTTGATCTTCTTTTTCTGCTACGCGAAACAGATTCCCTGCCTGCATAGATCTGGGACAGTCTAGGTAATGTAAAACAGAGACGCCCGCTGTTCCGTACATACGCATCCTCCAGCCCTCTGACACGCCCTGACGATGTGGAGATTGCACCCTGGCGCTAGCTGTCAAACTTTCATTGATGGAATTGTGGACGACTCTATGACTACATCATGTAACGCAATGGCGGGTGGCTCCTTAAAATCCATTGATGGACCCGATTTAATTTTTTGTTGATACTTTTTGAGATCTCTCACTCTCTCATGTGTCCAATCCTGAGACTTGAACATGCCATCCGCTGGTGTGCACATATGATTACGCCTATACCTTAGCGGCATTTTTGCTAACGACAACGCGCTTTTTACGTTTTTGACGGCAGCCATGATGCCAAAAGCACCAATCTCAAGGTGGGTCCATAAGTCCAGCCTGTCGGATCCAATATGCTTGAATCAGGACAGCATTCTCAATCGAAAACGCCTCCCTGGGACCAGATCGGCCGATGAATACATACAGCTTCCTGAGATTGGAAACACAAGTGTACAAGGCCTGCCTCCGGAGACGGTGAAAGTGTCCTGGCGAGACGGACACCATTTTGGAGTTCTTCTGGGCATGATCTCGGCCATTGTCGTACTTATCATCAACGTTGTGGCATGCAGTCTAGCAAGGTCCAAGCATAAAGTCGCCGGCGACCTTGCAATTTTGTATGACGGAGACTGTGACAAAGTGAAGCGTCTGGACTTGTGGCTACACCTATTAATCAACATCTTGAGCACCATATTACTGGGGGCAAGTAACTACAGTATGCAGTGTGTCTCTGCTCCGACACGGACAGATATTGACAAAGCCCACCGCGAGAACTTATGGATGGATATAGGAGTGCCCAGTATCCGCAACCTCCGATTCATCTCGTGGCCTAGAAAGCTATTATGGTGCTGCCTGGTCCTTTCCTCAGTGCCTCTACACCTAATGTATAACAGTGTCATCTATTCGAGTATCTCGTTGTCCGAACCTGGGCTTTTCATCCTCACAGACGACTTCCTCGCAGGTGCATCTTACAACGTTACCGAATGGGACGATCCAACTATGGCCAACCGTTTGGACCGGCTCAGAAATTCGACCTCATCGGTCAGATTGGATAATTCAGATTGCCAAAAGGCCTTTGGAAGCACCCCGTTGATATCGAGTTGGAGCGATGTAGGCGCAGTAACTACGAATGCTAGCACCAACAATTCGTTCCTCGGTGCAATCCCAGGAAATTCTTTTGGAAGCACCAAGTTGCCGCCCATCTGTAACTCATTTGGTGGAAGCAATTGCGTGGGAAGCTCCATAATGTTCAATTACACAATGTTTGGAGACGATTCGCAAGTTTTCTCAGTCTCCTATTGCCTGGGGACAAAAGCTCATGAGCATTGCAAGGTGGGTTTTACCGTGGGACTGTTGATCGGTGTTATTGCGTGCAATCTCGTCAAGATCATTTGCATGGGCTATATAGTCTTCAGACTAGACCCTCGTCCTTTGGTGACTCTGGGAGACGCACTTGCATCGTTCTTGGACAGTCCAGGTCAGTGCCCGTGGTTTCTTCAGGCCCGTCTGTACACTTTTGGTCATTGCGGACGTGCTCGAGCAGCTGATTCCTGCTGAGATAGCTTGGACACAGCTGACCCCCCGGAAGACTGGCTGACAATTTGCGATACCAGATCCAACAACGACTGGCAAATGCCTGATCTCGAAATCAGAGCTTCGGAAGGCGTCAATTAGACTCTTCATTCCTCGGTACTATTATCCACAGAAACATAGGCGATTCGCCTCTGCCAGCGGCCTGCGATGGTTCACAGTGTCCGGTCTTTGTATTGTCACTCTCATCACAGGTGCAATTCTCCTCCAGATGGGCATTAAATCAGTAAAAAACTCTCCAAGTGAAGGGTATTCACCGTTCTCTGCAGGCTTTGGCGGTGTTGAAGTTGCTGCAGTACTCAATTGGCACAATCAGAATGTTGTGAGCAATGTACTAGTCGCTAATATCCCCCAGCTCGTCCTGTCCTTCTTGTATTTTGCGTATAATGGCCTCTGGACTTGCATACTTCTGGTCGAGGAATGGATTGGCTACGCCACCGAGAGGAAGCCATTGCGCGTCACGTCTCGTACCGGCATGCAGCGCTCTACCTACCGACTTCAGCTACCTTATCGATACGGAGTCCCTCTCATGATCGTATCTGGTACCTTACACTGGCTTGTTTCGCAGTCGATCTTTCTTGTCGTCCTAGAGGCTTACAGTAATGACATCCGAGAGGAAGATTTTGATATAGTCGACTGCGGGTTTTCTCCATTAGCGATCTTGGTGACAATCATTTTTGGCTCGCTCGTGCTGCTGGCTGGCGTGGCTTATGGGTTTCGGCGGTATCCTGAAGTTGGCATGCCTCTCGCCGGCAGCTGCAGTGCCGCCATCAGCGCTGCGTGCCACCCACCGCCTGGCGACGAACGCCCGAGTATCAAGGCCGTACAGTGGGGTGCTGTCAAGGAGGAAAGCAGCAATGCCGGTGAGGAGGTGCGCTCTCTTACCGAATCACCACACTCTCAAGAAGAAATATCGACGGCAGGCAACCACAGAATACCGGGCCAGAGAATAGTCGGGCACTGTACTTTTACCAGCCTACCGGTCGAGGAGCCTGCTAGAGGGGAGCTGTATGCTGGACTGAGACAGAGGCGTTGATGAAGCTGGATCTGGATGAATTATTTGCTTTGTGGAGCATTGAATACTAAGGGTATCGTGAAGGTATGTCCTGAGCAAGCAATTCATCAACTTGGAGCGACCACTGATTCCCATTGGCTTCCAGGGTTGCGGGCTAAAACCACAGGGATGGGCTTGGAGACCCCGCGTCCTAATCGAACCCTTCAGTCTCCGCACGGAGTGCAGGCGTTTGCAATGGTATATCATCCATGTATTTCTGTGTCTACTTCCCATGGTCGTTTACTCTTCATGTATCAATCCAGGCTTGCCAAATGTCGAAAAGCCTCAGAAGCGGCCAACTTCTTAAAGATCTCATGTTGCGATTTTGGAACGAAGTCTGGGCAAGTCGCTCGCCAAACACATGCTGGATTCTTGTTCTACCTACGTTGTATATATATCTGAGTTTCCTACCAATTTTGGTGTGCGGGTCACCTATCATCGAGTACCTACCTTGTGAGCACCCTTGAGTGGGACCGTTGAGGTAGAAACTTGAGTCGAGAATTGTCGAGAGCCTTGAATGCGAAGAGCCTCAATATTCTGGAGGATTTGTCTTGATGCGGTAATACGGCCAGGGTCTAGAATGTTCGCATCGCAACATCTCATAAGTAGCAGATAATCAAGACCGGGAAACTCAATATCTACGCGATATCACGTGACGCGCGGATCTGCCGAGACGCGCCTCATTTCTGGCCTCAAACTGCTCCTCCAACATCAATCCCCACACATTCCACATATCAATTATCCAGCATCTTTATCGCCGCAGTATGCTACGTGCGCTGTGTCCTACCCGCGATACGGCTCACCATTGGATATGGCGAAAAAGCCGAAGGTTGCCTACGTTGTCTTCGAAGGGCGCAAACCAGGCGTCTACACCACATGGTCAGTGCACAGCAAACCTCCACACGGTGAGCCAAGTGATTAGCTGACGTTCCCAATCTTGTGTATAGGGATGACGCAAAAGCCCAGGTCAATGGCTACCCCGGATCGAAATTCAGGGGGCTGACGGAGGATGAAGGAGGATTGAAGCTGGCAAAAGAGGAATTGGCAAAGTTTGTCCGGATGAAGACATTGGCGGCCTCGGCACCACCTCCTCCAAAGAAACCAGCGGCGCCTCCAGTAGCGCCTACCCGCACGATCATAAACCTCATTTCTCCTGAGAAAGGCCCACCAGCTCGGAAGAGCTGTAATATTCATACACCGCCTCAGCCGAACCTGGGGAAACAGAGGCAGCGGCCGCAGTCGTGGGATGAGCCTGGAGTCCGTGCGAGGAACGATCCTTGGTTGGATCGTGGGCCGGAAGAAAGTGGGGCACACTCCTTCGATAAGAGTGCGACGAAGTATTATCGTTGCCCCCGTGCGCTGGGCGGTGATGGCAGTTCGGGGACGGAGAGTGAAAGTACGAGTAGCAGCGATACAGACAACGCTTGTGGCATCAGTCGTCAAGGCGTCAATGTCAAGCCAAAAGCCAGATCCTCATCCAAACGCAACAACGACGCTTCTGACTTAAGCAACCCGACATCACAAAACGAGGATGACGACAGCCTTATGACGAGATCTTCATCATCGCCTGAGGTGATTCAGGTCAAGCAGATTCGTCCAGGGAACCATGCCATTGAAGAAGCAAAGGCTCGCTCTCCGAGAGGAGCAACCAAAGAGGCGGACTTCATCTCTCTTGGAGCAACAGATGATGACGATGACGACTTCAACGAACGCTTCTCTGACCCATCAAAGACTAACACAGGTAAGGGGGGATTGGTTTCCCATGTCGCGAAGACTGACACTAGCCTTGTCGAGAAGCCTGTAGAACCGGAGCTCACAAGTGAGCAGCAAGCTCTTGTGGATGTTATCCTTTCAGGCAAGAACGTCTTCTACACGGGATCTGCTGGGACTGGCAAGTCCACTGTCCTCAAAGCCTTTAAAGAGAGGTTGGAAAGCCAACACAAGGTTGTGGATATCATTGCCCCAACTGGCATTGCCGCCTTGCAGGTTGGTGGAGTGACTTCGTATGTCTATGCCGGCTGGAACGTCTCTTCCCAGCAGCAGTGCCTGGAGGATTTGCAGAACAACGCTACATTCCAAAAGTATGTGCACAAGAGACTTTGCAGAACCGATGTTCTCGTCATCGATGAGATCAGCATGGTTGAAAATCATCATTTTGCACGGCTGGATGCGATCATGAGAGCCTCCAGAAGCTACAATAGACCTAGTGGACCTGACAGTGACAGTGAAGGCGAGGATGCGAAGGAGGGTGACCCCCGAAATCGCGCTCTTCCCTTCGGTGGTGTTCAATTGGTTGTGACGGGCGATTTCTGCCAATTGCCTCCTGTGGTGAGTCTATGACGCTCAGTCACGCATTAAGACTGCGCCTTTGCAACCTGTTGACATTCCTGGATCCCATTGCCTCAGTCGACTCCGAATCCATTCATCAGTCCCTATGCTGATCAATCTTGTCTATTACAGAAGCCCTTTTCCCACTGTCTTGGCTGTGGGAGCGAGACGAAGGAGTCCCAGGGATTTCTTCGAAAGAATTATGATTGCCCCAAATGTGGAGTCACATTCAAGGATACAGAGAAGTGGGCATTTTGCAGTGCAGCATGGCAGGAGTGCGACTTCCATTACGCCCATCTGCAGACCATTCATCGGCAGAGCGACCCCAAGTTCGTTGATATTCTCCAGAGGTGCAGACTGGGCGAAGTCCTCACCCAAGCCGATAGATACCTGCTCCTCAATCACCCGTCCGACACTCACAAAGCGACTAGATTATCATCTAGAAAAGCAGACGTCCAAGAAATTAACGAGCAAGCCTTCGCTCATCTGAAAGGACCCATTGTAACATACCCATGTCTTGATGAATGGAAATGTCTGCATGACTATCTCGGCGATTACTTCTCGACAACCTCCTATAGCGGACCAAAGATCTATGTCGGGCACAGTCTGAGCGAGAGCCTCCAGCTCCGGAAAAAAATGCTGGTCGCCCTTCTGGCGAACCTTGACCCTGCCAACGGTCTCGTCAACGGTACGACAGGCGAAGTGCTTGGGTTTATCCCAATTGATTTCAATAAGACGCCTGACTTCAAAGGAAAAGACGCTGCCCATCAGCAGGAAAGCTTTCGTCGCTACCTAGAAAAGCTGAAAGCCGAAGGCGTAACGGAATGGCCGCTCGTCAAGTTCAATACTGAAGCGCCTGGAGGCATAACCCGGATGGTCAAATCCGTCTGCCGCACCAGCTCCCATGGGTATCCTCCCCCAAGTAGTTGGGCCTCGAGAACTCAGCTGCCCTTAATGCCTGCGTGGGCAATGACCATCCACAAGTCTCAAGGAATGACACTTACGAAAGTTGAGATCGACCTTGCGAGAACGTTTGAAAGTGGTCAGGATTATGTCGCTCTTTCGAGGGCAAGGGGCCTAATGGGCTTGAAAGTTACAGGCTTGAGACGTGACATGAAAGGTGGCAATCGACAAGTCATGGATTTCTTGTGGAAGAAATTTGGTATTGGCAAACCACCTGCAGTGGACGAAGACAAGGACACCTGATTCACAAAAAAATCGTCAAAGCCAAAGACAAAACAAAAAGTCGATTCGGCGACATCGGAGAATGCACTCCAGTCGGCGAAGTACCCTGTACTTCGTGCGACTTGATCTCATGGTGATGATCGTTCAATCTGGCAGGTCCCCTGTCGAGATCTTTACGCACGAGACGCATTTCGAACGGTCCAACAGCGTCTGAAGCCACATAAAGGCTCATTACCAGTAATTCCCTGCGACCTAGGCTGACCGTGGATTATACTTCCAAGCACCCTTGGCACGCCTCACCTCTGAGTAGCTTGCTGTATTTGCTGCAGATGTACGGATCTTGGGAGAATCTAGATCACGCCCATAGCAAGCGAAGCCATTTGCCAAGTGGCCAAACTCCGCGCACAAGCAGCCCGTGATCACGTCCTTCTTAACAGCATCTTCAATTGAATCCTCAATATTCTCTACGCATAACGAGCGACATGAATTCAACTTCCATTCTATTTCGGGACGCAGGTCGTCTGTGTGATACTCCCTCCATCTTTTCGCATTAATTGGAGAATCGGTAGAGGTATGCCGCAAGGCCTGGGTTAGATCTCTACTCGTTGAATCGGGTCGTGTAATAGCGCGGTGTTCCGGATGGAGTATGAGACAAACGTGATGTCAATGTTTGTATTGCGAGCGAACACGGTATTTGGACAATCAAGGGACTGTGTCGGCCCGGGTAGTGTGTTTGATTGGTGTTTCGACAAGCATTTGGGAGATTCTAGAGGCATTCGAACCTAGTACCCTGAAGCAGATGACTATCCCAATGCTCCGTCTCTTCGTGAAGTGACTGTTCAAGTATCTGCTAAAAAGGTAGGAATGATACTGAGCTTGCGTCTGGTCCTCCAACCGGGATGGATAAAATCGATCTTGCCTAGCCAAGTGGGACGCGAGAGCGTGAGCACAAACGCCGTCTCCCCTTTACTCTACTGCCCCCTCTCGTCGAATCCATAAAGGCTCACCTCGGCCCCTCACACCGTCTGTCCCGCATCTCCGCCATCTCAAACAGGGTTCATGATACCGATGCCGTCTCTTTACGACCTCGCGCACCTTTAGCTACGGACTTCGTACACGCTATCTGCCGGTGCAGTAATTGGGCAATACAATCATACACCTTCCCCTATCTGCAGGATTATGCTTGGTGCAAACTCGACTTTTACAAGCTTCCATCTGTGCGCTCCCTCTTCCCCCTTCTATGCTGTATCGGCAAGCATCCACCTACTGCATCAAACTGTGAGACGGCCCCCCCCCTAGCGGGCCCCTCTCCATCGTAGCTAACTTAGGGCTCGTGCAACTTCAATCCCCTTGAATTCATGTTGGCTACAACATCGACCCCCCACTTCTCTCGAAGGGTGAAGCGGAAATAAAAAGCGATGGAGCAGGCCAGGCTGCTTGTCTACTACCATCACCGCAGCTATCGCCATACCCCCATCAGAACAATCTTCGGGGCGGAAAGAAATCGCCATCCCCGCGCATCTTTCTCGCACGATTCGAAGCCGTCTCAGGAGTGGGATTTACCAAGCGAGGTGCCGTTCTGCATGAACCTTTTTGATGTATGGGTATGGTGAGGAGGGTACCTTTGAAGAACGTGGAGGTGGTTGGGAAGCAGAAGCCGGGGGATTGTGAGAAGGGAATGCCGCGAGGACGGACGCTGCGATCCTCTGATATTCAAATGTGGGATTGTAGATCCCCCCGGAGTGGCGGAGCGGGGCAGGGTGGTGGTTTTGTGCGAATTTTGTCGTTTTTGAGAAGGCGGGTAAAGGGAGGGGGGGGGGGTTGAGAAGGCTGGCATAGGCTTGTATCAGGGTCGGCGAAGCGAAGTTAAAAGTGCTGCGGAGTTGGGGAGGAGAGGGCGACGTCCGTTGCGCAAGGGGAGGAGGGTATTTGGTGATGGAGCGGTGAGGGGTTGCTGTAAGGGGTTGGAGCAAGGAGGAGGAGGGGAAGGTAGAAAGGTGCTATGGAAGTGAGATATTCCGCAGGGATTTTTGGTCTTCTGTGGGGAAGTGGAGAGGATGGCGATGATGATCAGCGGAAGAGCTGCAAGCGGAGAGAGAAGAGGGAAGAGGGAGGGAAGAGGGAGGGGGTTTCCAAGGATGGCGGAAGGGAGGGGTCTGAGATCGCGATGTCTGAGTTTGCGGCCTTCGGTCTGGTCTGGAGTGTGAGTGTGGCTATGTAGATGATGGGTTAGGTAGGTATGGGAGTGAAGATCAGCGAAGACATATCTAAGGTATGTGGGATCAAAAGTAAAGGGTGGGAGATGTGGAGGCCCTGAGGGAGCTGGGCAGGTGAGCTTTTGTATGGTTCAGGTGGCCGTGAGCAGTGGGTCAAATTCTCCCCATGTTCAATTGGGTGGAGACGGTTGACTGAAGATAGTCGTATATGGAACTGCTGATCAAGGTTGAAGGCGTGTTGCTTAAAGGGTTGTCAATATGTAGGAGACATAGTGGACGAGTAGGAGGAACGCGATGTAGAAGATTGAAGATACACCGGTGGGATAGGATTGAAAATCTCTACGTTCGGGAGAGTAACAGTACAATATCAAGTGGCTCAACACTCTCCGACTATCAGATGAAATCCTTGACCCACTATTCTCACAAGGTTTCCGACATGTCCTTTTCCTTCCTGGCGAATATGTTGTGCTTACTATGAGATATGAAGTAGGGAAGGACCAGCCTTTGGAGAATATTCTGTACTACATCGTTACCCACAGGCCCAAAGCTTGGTCTAATTGGGCTTGACGCTGTGGATGATCGAATGCGTATCATGATAGTACACGTTATCCGGACAGCACTTGGTATGCTTATCCGCACCATAATTCAGGTTTGACCTCGCAAGACTTCTGGAATGAAGACATCAAGAACGTGAAGACATTAGGACAATCGAGCAACCTCCTCTGCTATCCATACCGTCTTGCCATCTGTACCGACTTTCGTAAGTAAGTACCTATATTCTTTCCGTAGCTTTCCTCGATAGTTGAAAGCGTAGGGAGCCCCTTCATGGCGATGGTATGCAAACTTCCGCCGACCCAGCTGAACGATGTCCTCTTCTGGTAGGCGCTGATCGACAGGTACGTCGGCCGAAAGTTCGGGCTTTTCCAACTTCTGCTGCGCGATCGACTTCGATTTCGGCTTGTGTGGGACGGGTGGCGGTGGCATGGCATTTGTTGGTTCGCGCATGTTAGATACAGGCGGATCAATCGGCGGGAAACTACTCGCAGGCGTGTTCACTGAGGATGACGAGGAGGCATTGGCTGATGCGCCAGACGTGGAAGCTGGATTCTCATCCCTGAACCCCCTGCGGGAGCTGTAATGGATGATGTTCGAAGGCGTCACCCTTTCAGGTCGGTCACTTGATCTCGTCGAGCGAGAGGCTTCCTTGTCAACCTCGATATCAGTCAAGCGACGATCTAGCTCCTCCACCACTCGCTTGATATCGACAAGCGATAAATTCGGCACTTTCGCTAAATGTTCTCTTGCAAATGCCTTCACTCTATCTCCTGGTGTTTGTGCGGGCTTAACAGCGGCCGGTGCGGGTGTCGCAAGCCGAGCTGGCAGGCTTTGGTGTCTTTTTGCTCTGCTTGAGAAACCGGTGAGGGACTGTTGTCGCAAGGACTGATCTGGCTTTCTAAGACTGACTTCGGTGGAGTAATCCTCTGTGATTGGGCTACCGCCCGAGTGATTCGACTGCGGACTAGCACTTGACGCTGGATCATGTACCAGGCATTTTGTTGCCCAATCTATGACATCTTCAACCATCTTGTCCTCGCTAGCAGCTTTCTCAGCCAAGCTGTCTGATAGATCAACAGGTGAATGGCGTATTTGACTTGTCCGGGTTTTGGAGTGAGAGGGCAATGGCTGGTGGTCGTTGTCGTCCGACTCCTCGAAAATATTATTGCTCTGGGCGGCTTTGTCTCTCGCAAGGGTAGAGTCTACTTCGAGGCTGCTATTGGGGGTTTCACGACGCAAGGATASTTTGGAAGACTCTTTGTAAAACTGGGACGGAGCAATGCTAGATTGAGCACGCCCCTGGTGGACTTTATACCGACCAGCGAGATCTGAGTATAACCCTTTCACCAGATCGACACCAGTCCAACATTCGGTTGTCTCTTCGTCTAAGCCGTCATCATTAGGTAGATATAAGATGTCTCGACATGCTTTTCTGACGTGCTCAGGATGTGCCTGACAGGCTGCGATCTTGCGAATCTGCTGAAAAAACGARTTTCGGTGCCCGGGCCACGTCTTCAAAGAGGGAATGCGGTTGGGGGCTGAGGTGAAGTACCTYGCCAGCTTCCTACATTTGCAATGCTGTAGCGGTCGGTCTGCCGTCCATCGCTGAAGCGGTTGCACACGTGCACGTGCACTGTAAGGATCGCATTTGGTGAAACGAGAAGTTGTAGCATTTGTCTTCGGGCCAGAGGAGAGTGCAGCTTTTTGACTATGTGAGTCGTCCTCTGYACTGTGTTGGAATAATGTAGAACCACCATGCTTTCTCTTCGTACCTGTTTTCTTGTGTCCCGTGTCCGCGCTGGAACCCTCCAGCCTAATCGAAGCCTTGGGCGCTCTTGGTGGATCGAAAGCTGATTTTGCATCTGGAGCGGAGTTGTTCTTTGTGACTGCTAGCCGTGATATCTCATGCCTCGAATCATTCATTTCATGTACTCCCTCGTGGGCCGACGATTCATTGTAAGACCTTGGTCTAATCGGCATTCGTTGTTCGTTGGACGAGCCCACGTGAAAATTTATCTTGCCTGCGACGCTAGGTACCCCTGATGTGGGCTGAGTGATTGTAGAAGTCTTGTCAGGTCTATGAACTTGCTGTAAAGAATCCTTCATAGGGTGATCTAGGGCTGCACCCTTTTCAACGTCTGTTGTCCTTGTTTTCGTGTGTGCTTTTCGCCTTTTGCGACACGGACTCCCCGCGCTACTGGACAGAGAGATTGCATCCAGTGAGATTCCGTCCTTGTTTCGATTTCGATCTTTCAGCTTTCTTATATTGTCTCCGAAAGGCGCCTTCAAGTCATATTCATGGCTAAACAGTTCTTGTAATTCCGGAGAGTAGGATTGGTACATTTCCTTTGCCTCGATGGATTGGTGTGAAATTGTTCCGTCACGAACGTGCTTATCGATGAAAGGACGAGCCTTTCGATTGTAGCCTTTGATTTTTTTCGTCGGAGTTATGAAATCTTGCTTCTCGTGCTCTGGTCTCTGTTTTCGTGGATAATCTGCACCTCGATGCTTGGTCTTTTTGTCGTTCATCTCAGTTATTTTTTCATCTCTTTCATTCGCACTATTCTCATTGCGCTTGCGCTTTCCTACGTCTCTGTGCTCGTCTTTAAATCCTGGTCGAGAATTTATATTAGCGAATGTTGGAGCACTAGGAACGTGCTTACCTTCGTTCATCGATATTCCTCTAATCGGACTTGCCTACACACTTAGAGCGACAATTACCAGGAGACAGAAATTTTTGACATATCTGAAAAAAGAACAATCGATGAATTTGGGCAAGGTGCGAAAATTGAAGAAGATCGCTTCTAAGGCGCACGCGCAGACTCGTCCGTGGTGCCAAACTT
The DNA here is from genome assembly GCA_001956345.1 of Ramalina peruviana. Lineage (NCBI taxonomy): Eukaryota > Fungi > Ascomycota > Lecanoromycetes > Lecanorales > Ramalinaceae > Ramalina > Ramalina peruviana. Next base: position 13,971 of record MSTJ01000058.1, read on the forward strand.
AAGGAGAAGCAAAGCTACTTGATGAGTGTGGAGTGAAAAGCAGCTCAGCAAGATACAGCTAGACCGAGGAGTTGTTCTTCTGTAGAGGAAATTTTGATCTCTAGTGCCGCCGCAGGCGCGACGTGACGCGTTGGTCCATCACCACTCATCGATGGCGAATACGACCTTGGGTGGATCACGAACCTAAACGATCTGCGGTCACGCAGCACTAACGTTTTATTTACGTTAAAAAGTTCTGTAAGTCCGCACTCAATAATCCAATTCACTGCAACAAGGAGTGCGTCATGATAGTCTTGCCTTCCATATTTGGCGTCTTTTCTCTCAAATCCCACACCACTTCAAGCTTTCAAGGTACCAGAGTACCAGGAATCACATTTTTGAGGACGAGGTGAGACATGAAGTCTCCATCAAGTATGAAAAGATTTTGTGTTCCATCACCTTCACTGGTGTGGGCCTCTTGAACCTCGTTCGTCCCTGCAGACTTTGAAGCAAAATGCTCACTTTTCCAACGAGACCGCGTTCTGTAGCTCGCTGATGGGAAGATTGCTTGACAAGAGATGGACTCTTTTAGCAGGGATAGTACCGTTTTCATAATCAAGTATTCACAGATGAAGAAGAGTAAAGTACAAATGGGACGTCTTATTATGCAGACATAGTAGCACCTCATTGCGAGCAGCGATTGACGGCTTCTCACCAGGTCGGCTCATTGAATGACTTTGCGACACATTGAACGTCTGAAATGTAGATGCTGAAGACTGAATCGATCAAGAGGTTGGGCGCTTGAGAGGTCGAGTCGGCTTAGTAAGCAACGTGGCAAAAATAGGAGGTGGCGTATCTGCCCCCAGTCCTTACCAACATTGAAGAAATGGCTGATAAGCCTCCTTGTACCGCTTTGATGTTGGACTAAGGTCATATGCCGTGGCGGCCACACTGATCGGAGGTGCTTTGTCATGCGTTTTTGACTTGTGAGTTTGCAGAAGATCAAGGAAATCCTCAAAAGAGTTGTTACAGTATGAGGAGAGCAAAGAACCAGAAAGCGCGTCAAAGGTTTCACACAAGCCAGGAGCTTAGAAATGCGAACATGGAAAATTCAGGCCGTTCAGAGTCGGCTCATCTTTTTTTAGTCTGCAATGTTCGATCGTGTTTTTTCTGTGCACATCCGCGCGTTCTCGGCAGTGTTATGGTCCCAATGCGCAATTGCAAGCTACTGCTTTAAGCAAGATCTAGGATGATGAGTTTTGGGGGTCTTGAGCTAAACGGATATCAGCAATTTTGGCTTGTAAAAAAGTGTTGGGCTCTGATTTAAGGTGTCTGCAGAATCACCGTGGAGTCGTGACACTTGGAGGTTGGCCCGACAAACATGTGTCAGGCGTGTCAGAGACGCAACACAATTTTCTTTTCGATTGACCCATTCATGTCAGACGTATTTGTCATGTTGAACATTTCGACATGCAAGTCCAAAATAACTGTCGTTCACGGTCAAATTACCTTCACTCAAGGTACTGATTGAACTTTACATTTTCTGCACAACATGTCACACGTGATGAGTATGGAGTCAATGAGTTCTCTCGCCTCACAGACTCAGTCCTGCCGCTCCAACGCCAGCACCGAGAGTGGAGTCACTGCAGCGAGGCGACCATTGCCACCATCATATCCAAGCATCGACTCTGTCCTGAAAGCTTCCATTCCATCACCAACATCTCCGCTCGATTCAACCTGGTCGCTTGGCTCGGCTGATAACAGCACGGTTGACCTGATTCAATCGTCGCCAGCGGTTTCTAAACATCCCGGATCGACCCCCCAGGAGCGGCCTATCAGCTACTTAGCTCCTCTTCCAGTCTTCCCAATAGTGAAACGATATCGTCACGTGAGAAGTCCCAGCTCACATGTCCCTTCCAAGCCTAAGACTTCACTCACATTCTCCCATCTTTGGTCTGCCTTGAGCAGTATGAGCCTCATCCGGCAAAATAAGACAGCCCATCCGAAAAGACTTACTGACTCAACCTGGAATGATCAGCGACCCCCAATACCAGAACGCGAATCGTCTCTCGACTTCCAACAGCGCCATCAAGAGCAGCAAGAGCTCGGAAAGATGTACCTCAACCTATGTCCCTCCCTACCCGCCGGCGCACCAGCCAGAAATCCTCACATCATCGACAGCGCCAAGATCTCCTCGCCTCCACCTCACGGCATCGGCTTTGCAGACATGGTCGTCACTATCCTCTACAACCACGGCCCAGCAACATTGAAGTCCTTCCTCCACCTTCAAAATCCGAGATTCAAATTCTGGTACACGCGCGGCGTGCTCAAGCGATTCTACATCGAGCGGAGCAATCGGTTTGTCACGATTGGGTTCGTACAAGCAGGCCTGAAGAAGAAGCTTGAAGAGGGGCTCACATACAGAATTCGGGAGGAAGTTGAAGGTGCTTGGGAACCACTTTGCGCGATGGGCAAGATGAGTGGGCTGTTGTCCGGCCCGCGGGAGATGGATGCGTATGTGCGCAAGGTGTTTGTCGTGAGGTTGATGAAGGAGATGGGGTGGATCAAGGAGGGTGGGGTGGGGAGCAAGTTTGTGGAAGGGGAGATGTAAGGTCCTGTTTGATGAGATTGTATGGAGGTCTGGACGGCGATTGATGGCACAAATTTAGATTCAAGGCTATATTTCGCAACTCGATTAGACATTGGTGACTGCGTATCTACCACAGCGTCATCCCTACATGCAGCTCGTGAACTAACCTTCGCACTTCGTCGTATTCACTTGCATCCATGTCAATTCCCAGCCGGACCTATCTTTCCTGTCCCCAACTTATTTCGTCGCCTTCAAAACCCCCTTGCACCACGTCTCCCTCCAGATCTCCCTCCCCGTCTGCGTCCACCCCACCATCTCCCCCCGCGGATCCCTCGCCTCATCACCCTTGAGCTTCATCCATTGCTGAACCAGCAATGCCTTCAAGGCAGCATACCACACCCCCTTCTCGTGCAATCCCCTGCCCCTTAACTTCTCCATGTCGTACAGCATTACTTCATGCAACGGCTGCCGGTCATCCGGGATCGCCACTTTCCCCGCATGTGATGGGAAAAYCGCGTTCCCAATTTCGATTCGGATCCGCGCTTTTTGGAAACACAAGAAGGATCTAGTGTCGCAGTCGAGGGGTCGGCCTGTGAGGAACCAGTTCCCAAGACTGTCAGGATGGTYGAMATGCTGGCACTGACCGAGGCTTGCTTTGCTATTGATTTCGATCGTGAGAGTTCGCARTAAGGGACACCTTTCCAGCATTTCGTGGAGGAGCCCGTCGAGCTGCAGCCTAAATCGAAATTCCTGCATTCTTTCGACCTGGAACAGTGCCGGCGTGACGCGGAACGATATGTTTCGCAGCARAGGCGCAATGGAGAAGAAACCGTCGTCGTATTTTGGGGCGACGTAGTAGGTAGTCTCGGGTGGATTGTGAAGCCATGCTAGCTGCYTGAAGGTAAAGGTRTGGGTGGCGTAGAAGATTGGGAGGGCTTCGTCGTGGATTTGGCGGTTGGTGAGGAGGATGTTRGTTCCGGTATAAGCTGTCTCCAGGCGGCCTAGACGATGGGGTCGTGGAAGCCCGGCTCGATGGAGCGGAGTGAAATAGTGCTCATAGATCTTGATGTGGATTTCTGGTGGCAGGCAAGAGAAGTTTGGAAAAGTTGGTGAGGTAGGCAATTTTGGAATTGAGAGASTTGGCAGATTAGCGATAATGAAATCGATGACCGCATGAATCTTTTCCAAAGATGATGCCATTGACTATGATCGAAATGGTGGGTGATGGGATAGTGGTGAGCTGTTAGCAACAAGAGARCTCAAACCCTGAGCGATGGTCGGTAATGTGAGGTAGGATCGATCATTGAATTTATGTCGGTGGTTGTTGCCAATGTCCCGATGTGTAGGGGCCTGGGATATAATTTGGCCAAGTGTCACAAGTTCAACACTGTGACACTCGACGTCATGACGACATATTTACAATGTCTGACAACGTGTTATTGCACTTGACATACAAAAGATGCAGGTGTCATGGATGGGACGAGAGACAACTCCAATAAAGACCCAATCTTTTCTTCACTTTCTTATGCTTCATCGTGCAAGACGCTCGATCTGCATCGCAGACTACAGTACCGTGTGAAATTAATGGCTSTAATTCATATCGCAGGATTGAGATGTCTCCTGCATTGGCAGAGGGGAATGAAGAGCAAAACATTGWTATGACGTGACTTGGGGGAGGGATTAAAAAAGGCATAGTGAGCTGCGGCAGAATCGCGGAATTTTGCGCCGGAATTTTGGTGTCCACTGCCGAGGGTGTGAGCAATATCCGAGCCCTAAGCCCTAGCTTGTTACCGGATTGGGAAGGAGCTCTTCGGATATTGAAGCCGTTGCCACCTTACTTTGTCGACGTCTCCATTGGCTGGAGTGGATCTGTTGCCAGAGATTTTACTCAGTAACATAGTTTGCCACATARATTGGGTGGCAACTCATRTATATRTACAGAGTAGATAGCAAAGAAATTCAATATGTGTTTGCAGAGCAATTTGCCAAGACTTCGTTCCCAAATCCGCAACAACCATCTTGAGACACTTCGACTGGTCATGCGCGGCGCATATTTGCACGACGGCTATCAAATCTGTTGTCATCAACGCTAATCTCTGGGCTGCGGAAAAGCTTGAAACACGCCTCTCACCATTTCTTTCCTCGTTCTTCCTTCTCCACTGTCAACGTAATTCAAAATGGCTTTTGCACCTTTGAATGCCGTGAATTGCATCTACATGTAGAGCTGGTCTCCAGCTACGCATGGAGGCTTCTTAAGCCTGAGCTTGGATGATGTCGAGCCAGCTGAATGTTTAGCTTGCTCGACGTCCGCAATAGCCTCCCCTGCGAGCTCAGGGGTCAGAGCCAGCTATTTGACAAACCCACAGGGCTTCCTGATAAGTCCCATAAGTAGATCTCTTGCGTAGAGACAAGGCCGTGGATTAGCTTGTCACCATCATGAGACCGCCCCCAAAGTCGGCTAGCACCATGGAGATGATTGCCGCAATCAAGACAATGGGTCAGACTTTAGACTCGTGCCTGCCTCCTAAATGGAGTCAATTCCAGTCTTTGGATCATCCCATCTCCAATTCAGGCTTCTGGAGGAATGTATTSTCCTTTGCGCCTCCAGCTTTTAGCCCTTGTACTTCTCAACCACCTCCTCTTCATCATCGCTCTACCAACAGGAGTAACATTGAGTCTTCCAGTCTCACCAACACTCAATCTTTCAGTCTCATCAGCGACTAATAATACAAYCTTGACCTCTGTCAACTTTCACGCAACCGTCGCCGAGGGTATCGCCGCCGTGCAACGCGCCTACCCTAGCATTGTCCCTCGCCTATTCGACATCAAGATCAAAACATCAGGTGGACCAGCAAGCCTTCCTCTGGCGATTGACGGCATCGCCTTACAGCTGCATATTACGTACCCAAAAATTATCAGCACTGAATTTCGACCCAGCTGGGGCACATGGAATGGCCCGGTGGAAGAAGTTGAGCCGGCCACCTTCATCCGACCAGACTTYAATTGGGATATTTTACCCTTGGGGTTTGAGGATGCTCAATCGAAAATTTACGCTGATGAGAATATACCGGRYAATCGGAAGAAKTTCAACAACGTGTTCATGTATGTAATGACAGCACACCATCGTACCCTACCGATCAACGTGGGGGAGCTGATATATGCTTTCGTAAACCGACCTCAGCAGGGAGGGGTTGCTTATGCTGTGTGGGTTGTACCAAGGACCGGCGAGATATTCTTGGAGGAGCGGCCGCAGGCGGCGGCACCTGTGCAGACCACTTGAAGGATGAGCACCAGCTCTCAGATTATGAGGAGACGTGGACGCCGGACTTGTCAGCCTTTCCTCCCTAAGAACTCAAGCAACAGCCATCGCAGCCTTTGTTCCAGAGGAAGACGCCATCCTTCTTGGTCTTTCAGTCCTCTCTTGTCAGACACTAATGACATTGCGTCTGCGAATACTAGTGCTACCATGCTGCTGGACTTCTCCGGGTGAGCAACTTGACTCATCAACTTGGCAGGCCTTATAAGCAGCAAGTAGGCTGAAAAAGGAGCAACAGTGTCTYTTGTTCGGGAAATGGCGTCTGGGGATATTAGAGACGTTGTACCACCTTCGCAAGGCCAATGCAAGCCGTGTCATCTGATGTTTCACATCAGCTAGGCAATACTGTTCCATCTTCACTTRTCCATCATTCCTGAGTCTCTTGCTTTCGTTAGTCTCYTCTCCTCAATCCATTATAAAATACATCTTGCGTCGTCTTGGTGAATATTTCCACCCGAAGAGTCCACCAAGCCATGATATGGAAACCATGAATGCTCGTATGCGGCAGCCTTCGCTTTGTTGACTGTCGTTTTCATTCTGACGATGAGCGTATTTAGGTTCCCTCGCCACTGAGTACAGAAACAAAAAACTCCCTACTATCCASCRYCGGCGAAAGTTCACGATGGCAGAAACCAACATCGAGCCCGACAAGGCTTTCCCCTTCCTCACACTCCCAGCCGAGATCAGATTCATGATCTTCGACCTCCTCTTCGCCGAGTATCACGTTACACAACCCGACGGTCTCCTCACGCGCGCGACCTACAAGACCAAGCGCAATATCCTCGTCGTCAACAAGCAACTCTACAATGAAGCGGCACCTATGCTGGACCAAATGCACATCTTCTCGGCGCTCACATGGCTCCCGCGCTCCAGCATCAGAGGCAAGACGCCGCGGAAGATGCCCCAGTGTAAGACCTTCTGCAAGGGCAACGGCGTTCTTCCCCCACAGATCCACGCTGACAGGATCACCCGCCTGCGCCTCTCCGTCGGGAATCATCTGCTGGAGCACGTCCTCCACGGCCACGGGGTTTCACGCTAGGTTTCGAATAGGGACAATATCCTGCTGTACACCCTGAAGCATGTCTCCGCATACTGCATCAACCTCAAGATCCTGCATTTTGATGCCACGTTGCCGAGACTGTGGTTGCGAAATTGGGGAGGCAACTTCTTCCGACCGGCTCATGATCGGCGGTTTAGGACGCTATTTGTGATGTGGCAGCTCATCGATCGGTTGGAGTGGTTGTATCTGCTAATGAATGCGCGATGCGACGACGCGTTCGACACTTGGCGGGATAACTTGGCGTTTCCGGACATGTGGAGGAGGAGACTGCTGGAGGAGACGAGGAGCTATGATGAGGGCGGGGAGCCGATGGACTTGCGGTACGAGCTGGATTGTCAGCAGCGGGATGTAGATCTTGTGAGGTTTGATACATTTGGGGGACAATGCCAGACCCGGGGAGAGATTCGGGGGATTATCTAATGACGGCCAAGCTTAGCTAGATCACGAATGCATGGGTAATAAGATTATGATCAACTTTGGAGATCTGTGTCTCTCACAACAAGTGCGGTCATACATGGAAGCCGTGAATGCACGAGTAATACAAGACGGGTCATCTTTGGCGTTCAAAAGACGGCCGCGAAAGATCCCCTTTCAGAGCGCACACTATCAATTCTGTCATGTACAAGATGATCAAGACCCTAGCTCCAATATCCCAGCACTGCGAAGTGCCTAAGCCAGCGACAAGACCTTTCCTAAAGCTTCCCGGTAGAGACCAGGTCTGGGGCGTATACAGCGGTGGTGGATCTCCTGGCGAACAGGATGAGATCTGAGATTTTAGCTGGGCATGGAGTTACTTCTGGGAATCCTTCTTCTGTTGCTGGGATTTCTGCTCCGGTTCTTTGAGAGCGTCCGCGGAATAGATGTCATTGCACCGACCATGGAGTCTTTGCCACCAGACGCGCCAGCCTAGAATGTGTAACTTGAGATCGGCTATTATAAGACCGCAGTTAGGTTCTTTAAGCCGATATGTGCGTCCAGTATTTGGCGCTCTCCCGAGATAGTGCTCTTGGGTAGCTTAGAAGAATTTGTCATTCTTCTGCTCAAGTAAGACGAGATAGGGACTCACCATCTACGCAGCCTCTTTTGGTGAGGGAAACTGTGTGGTCAACCAAGTCAAGTATGATGACAGAATCGTCCTCCCTGGGGGGAGGTATTTTCGCGGCTTCGGCTGCCATCCTGAGGCGCAGTTTTCAGAGTCGTTCAGAGGTAGTTGGCGTCCAGCTCAGATGATGATAGACGGAGAGAGAAGAACAGAGCGCAGCTTTGTGAAAGTTTTGAGTGAAAGTCTGGAGCTAGTCTGAGGTCGAAATCTGAGTTGCAGTGGAAAGCTGCAAGAAGGCTGGGGGCTAGCGCAATATATGGCAGAAAGTCAGGGGACGCTAGGGAGCTCACACATCTGCGACAAATTGTGAAGCTGCCTCCGCCTGAGGTGGTTTCGAAATTGTGTCGCAAAGTCGGTGTAGCAGGGTCATCATTGGACATTGAGTCTGCTTCAGACGTTTCGACGGTATCAGGGTGAAGCAAGTTAGACTGCTGAAACCCAAATTGCTTCAACGCTATGCAAAGTTTTGGAGTGCGAGCTTTTGGCAGACTTTGGTGGTATAGCAGCTTTGCGTTATGCCTATTCCCCTTCATGATGAAACTTGATCCCTAGAAGGTGTCTCCGATGAGAGTCTGCTGACACAATTTATGACATAGGCACGTTGCGGGAAGCTCTCCTTTGTTTCGACATGTCAAGTGGTACATGCCAGCCCATTAAGTCTCATCGATCCTGGTTATTTTCTTCTTCTTACACATACTTCCGTATCGCAATCAGACTAAGACAGCCCCAAATCAAAACGCCAACGAATCTGAACGCAACAAGGACTACGAACCTTCAGAATGCCCATTGACCAAAGCGTACGCTATGTCTTCCTTTTCGACCCGTTCGCTCAAGAACTGCTCACAATTCCAAGAGCTGATCTCAACGGTAAACCCTCTCCACAGGAGGCTTCTTGCTACTGCTAAAGTTGCGACACAGCGAACGAAGCCGAATATAAGATCGGCAGAGTGCCGAACTTTGTGGACCATATTATGTTTTTTCAAGACGGTCTGCACATCTTCGGCAGAGATCTTAGATTCCGGGGCCTACGCACGAAGCTTGGGAAGATGATCGGAATGTGTAACGATGTCCATGTGCGCATGAGAGAGGGGGATACGATACCAATACCGACGAAGAGGGTCCGGCTGGGTTACTGGTGATGAGGGAAACCTGGTGGAGGGGGAGGTGGGACGGCGCGGTGTGTTACTTAAGCAGGTGAAGCGGGGGCTATGAGGACACATCCCTTGCATGAGTGTTCCAGACCTTCGAGGGGCATGGCTGAACAATGGGCTTTGTTCATTGACACTCACCTGTGATACAAGAGAGTGAATGACGCCAAGAGCATGGCACTGTTCACCCTCAAATCCATAAATTGTGCCTCGTGATCTACTTACTCTCTTTATTCTAAACCAACTGCTTTCCCTGAATATCTCGAACGGACAACGACGCAATATGTTGTCAGGCATCGAGAAGAGGGGTGAAGAATCTTGGTTTCCGCTGGCACCTCTCCCAGAGTTCACCCCGCTCCATCTACAATCACCTTCTTCACCATCGTCAAGACGTCCCCAAGTCCGGGAGTACTCTGGTCTAGAGTCTCTCTCAACGTACATCCCCCTCCATCACCAACCAGCTTGTTGGTCACTATCATCAAGTCCACCAATCCAGCAGCACTCTCGTCTCCTCTCTATCCCTGCCGAGATACGACTCGTTATATACGAGCATGTCTTCACATCCGAAACCATCCCTTTCCGGTCTCTCGACCTCCGAGCCTATGGACCCTACCGACGCGTCACCGCCAGCTCTAAAGCCCGATTTCTCCTGACTTGTCGACAAATTGCCAGGGAGGCCACGTCCTCCCTTTACGCTAATCACATCTTTCACTTTTCACATGCTTATCACATGTTTCGCTTCTCGGAGGCCCCTCAGTCCCAGCAACCTTACTCCACATACTTGCCAAGATCGAGCGCACTTTTCAGCATATTCGGCGGGGGGCGCATGGCCATGCTGTCGCACGTCAGCGTATCTTACTTCCTTGACAACAAGACTGCGGACCGGCTCAATGCTTTCGACACGGCGTTTCCGAGATCTCGGCGAGATCCGGAGGTACTAGATACGGTCCTCACGGAGATGGTGCAATTCTTCCGCCATGCGTGTCCGAGGTTGAAGTCTCTCACGCTGGAAATGGCAACGGGATGGAGTCCGCGTCTGCTGCAGGACTACTGTACTGCTGATCTAGAGCTCCCGAAGACAACCACCACGACGGCTCGATTTGGCAGCTTGTTGGACTACAAGGTCCTGCAGGAGCTGAAGGAGATGTCGTGTTTAGAAGGAGGCAGCTTAGAACGACTCCGTCTTGTGGCGGTGACCGAGCAGAGACCAGAGGGGAAAACGATGCAGATCGTAGGAGCTGGGAGCAAGAGGTGGCATGCTATCAAATTCCGACATGCGCAGCCACGGCCGATGTGGGTTTTCGCGGTGGACAAGGATTTCAAAAAGGAGTGGTGTGAGAGGAACGGAAAACAGATGTGACTGCACATCCTTTCTACTCAGTCACTCAGGAGATCACCCGGAAGAGATGAAGAAGCCAAGTTCAGGAAGCGGAGCCAATACATTAGAAGACAGATCACACTGATAGCTTGCTCATCAACTGAAACAAGTTGCCTCAATTTCCGATGCCCCCACCTGACTAGATTGTTGAAGAGACTTCCTATTTCTCCCGAAAAGTCATAGATTTCCGTCCTTCGGTACCCTGACAGACCCACGAAACCCTATCATCATCTCGATTGGACAACCACGTCGATCCAGGTATCAAATCCTTCAAAAAGGAATCGTATTGTAGATACCACGGAAAGAAGCGAATATTGATTCTGAAGACCCGAACACGCTTTGCCAACCCTCGCAGGCTCTTCAATCTTTCCTGCTCGAAGGGCGCTTCGTTATTTCGCTCCACCAGAAGCTCCTTGGCCTCACGGGTCCACCTGAAGGGCAGCTCATCCATGTGGAGACAAAACATCTGCAAGCCGACACAGAAACAATTGATCAATTGTAGTACCGAGCACAGGCATACATTGTAAGCCGCGACTCTCCCTTGAATGAAAAGGTCCAGGTATGAAATCGAAGGCAGCATTAACAATGCCCTAGGCCGTCGCAACTGGGCGTGAATTTGTCCTGTGAGCTGTGCGCCAGACGGATCAAAAAAGTCATCGTCCCACATACTAAGTCGAAAGTGGTACGTCTTGTAGAGGATGGGGAGCGCCTCGCGGTAGATCTGTTTGCTGACCATGGCGACGGACAGGTGTCTGGGTGGCTGAACTCTTGCTCTGACGCGAGACCTCAATTTCTTCCCAGCAACGGTTTCCATCATCGTATCACCGGTATCGTTACAATCCGAGAAGATCTTTTCGTAGATTTGGATCCTTAATTCCGAGGGGAGGCGGAGGAACCGAAAGTTCTGAGTCTGATGCCCTCCTGCCGGTTGTATGGTAGAAGATGACAACCGTTTGCCTGCGTTGTCTTTAATATGAACGTCTGAGAAAGATCTAGAATCCATTATGCTTTTACTCTTTCTACTGGGCAGGGCGTTAATCCAATCTTGACGAAGAATGAAGAGCAAGAGATATTTTGGAGGGAGATGAGTGATGTTGTACTTGACACGATTTTTCTAGGGTTGAAGGATTCCTCTCACGTGCGGATTATGATTTCTCGCGTGTTACAACGCCAGTTGACACTGTCCGATGTCGATCGCTCTGGAGCAGTATATAGTAACACGAGTTGTTCTCAGATAGTTTCCCTTTTATCGTATGATGTACGAGGAGATTCTTGGAGTAGAAGATGACTCCCATCTTAAAATTACACCCATGAATCCAAGTCTCAATAGTCACACCAATCTCATGCGGTTTTTCAAACATGGCAACCATCGAAGACTCAGCCTTCTGTTCATTTGCTACTCAATTTTAGTGTACAATCCTCCCTCGATTTTCCACTATGCTGGAATCCCTTCGTCTGAACGCAAAGCTCGCTCGCTGCCATCCACAACCGTATGACTTCAAGAATGTCGCTAGTGGACGTAGAAGGCCAAGGACTCCAACCTCCCTGCAATTCGGTTTGTCCATTTGATCCGATAATCATCTTCAAACAGGAGGTAGTGTTGTCCTGGGAAGAGGATTTCCATCAGATCATTTTGGTGCGACTCATTCTCTCCATACACACACACAAGTTCGAATACTTGTACCCGGCACGCCAAAGCGCGAAGACTTTCCAGGAAATTTTCTTTGGACTTGTCGTCATTCGGCTGCTCAAGTCTGGAGTCTTCCTTGGAAGACATCCAGTCTTGAGGTATACGGGCCGTTTCAAGACGAAACGTCTTCAAATTAGTACAATTGGTAGAGATTTGCCGTACTATGCCGTCTTTGCACTCCTTAGCAGAGCCTTCAAGACTTCCGAGCCACAAATCGAGATGCGTCATCATTGACGTGTATGGTGCCGATGGACGTAGGAGCTGTGTGAGAAGCTGTTCCGTCGTGGAACAAAACCTGCGATCTGGGTCTACATCGTCGTAGTCCCCCCAAACCTCCGAGACACTGAGGCTGAAGATATGGATTTTGTAGAGCACGGCTAGCGATTCGTCGTGCACTTGTTTGTTAACCATCAAAATCTCGAAGCCAGCTGGATGGACGAGGCTGGCTATGACACCATTGGCGATCACATTGGACTCGTATTTTCTGGGAGGAAATCTCCTCTCGAAATCTTTGGGGACGAACACTTCTCCATAGACCTTCAGTCTGATTTCGGTGGGGAGTTGGAGGAGGTTGAAGAACGCTTTCTTCGTAGGCGTCGGTTCAGCCATACTCAAGTGGATTGATCGGTCCATGGTGCAATATCCTGGGTCTCTTGCGTGGGCTTGCTTGCGAGCATAGGATGGGAGTACAGATGAATATTGGACCATAATGTGTATATGTGCAGCGCAGGCGTGTCGAGCGAACGTACACATGAACAAAGAGAATTAACACATCGATAGTCTTTGCACCATTTAGCCTGTTCCACTCTCTCATTGGATCATTTTGGTCTGTTTGTTCTGGCGGTTCAATTGCCATTAGCAAAGCAGAGAAATGTTAAAGTTTATCACTGCCTGCATAAAACACATCAATAGATTTGTGCAACATCAAAGTCGATAAAGATGGGTAAGAGATAATGTCATCTGTCATATCGAGCCGCGTCAAAGGATCGAGGCATCGCTTACCCTGAGATGTCTTTCCTAATCACTCGAAGTATGCAGATAGCGCTTGAGATCAACTCAAAATCAACACAGTCGATATAACACTGTGCACATTGCGGCTCAGTGCTTCCGTGTATATGTCGGGTCCTTTTCGGCGCCTTTCCCTGTTTGCAATCACTGTCGTGACGTGGTAATCAGCGCATAGATTCGTTGGAAACCAGATGTTGTACTTCCGTTTGACGAGCATGAAGACGACTTAAGGACTCTCTGTGTGGATAGTGGAGCATTTTTAGTATACAGTGAATGTTCGTTGACGTTCATTTCGATCATTTTCTCTGAGACTCTGGCGACACTAGATTTATTCTCTGGCAGGATTCTATGCGCTACTCAGTCCTTCCTTGATTCGCCCCGCACGAATCCCCCTGGGCGTCTGCACTCCAGACTCCAGACTCTCGTGGTTTCAATGTAGGTGCCATTCCACTGGTAAAGAGAGTCGCCGGAGTCCGTAATAATACAAGTTCCGGATTGCGGATCAGATGGTGCAATTTCGTCGAGAAAGTCCACCAAGGTCAAAGAATCACTAAGAGTAACCTGGAATTCCAAGCGACAGCCACGTTGTGCAAAAGTCCGAAAGCACTTTACTGCCGCATCGGCTCCCAGATCAGACCTAGGATGCTCATCGAATATCCATTCTTGAGGAAATTCGAACGTGGCGAAGCGAAACGTTTCCAACCTTGGACACGCTGCTGCGACATCTCGTAGGAGACTGAGGGTCAAATAATACCCTCCCGAGTCAAGCGCGTCGGTATGGTCATAAGTCAACTCAGATAGAATCTCCAAATGCTTTATGTGTTGAACCAGCATGGGATTGCGCCGTAGGAAATAATGCCGGTACCTGTAAAAATCTTCAGGGGGCTCGCGGGCTACATGGGAGTCCTGGATTGCCTCCCAGATGAAGATGTTGAAATGGTGCGTTTCGTAGAGGATCGGAAGAGCCTCTGCACAGATCGTCTTGCTTGCGAGTACTAGTCCTAGTTTGGCCGGTAATTTCACTCTTTCCGGGGCTCTGAGGCAGTTGCCGGGGGTCCTAGGAGCGTCGCCGGAGTCGCTTTCACTGCCAGAGTCGCCCAAATAGTTTCCAAGGTTGCCTGAGAAGTCCCAGTCATCGGAGGCGACAAGCTCGTCTGAACTGTTAGCAGCGCTTGTATTTTTCGAGTCTTTCTGGTCATTTTTGAAATCCTCCAGCCGGTCGAGGGGTTTTGATTCATAAAATTCACTGAAAACTTCCTTGTACACCAGGAAGCGAATTTCAGTGTAGAGACCCATAAAGTTGAATGAGTCTTTGGGAGGTACATGTGCCTGCAGTGATGGATCGACAGGTGAGGCCCGCTTGGCATCTTTTCGGGATGTCATGGTCAGTGATAGCGGAGGAGGTGGCAATGAATAAACGGTTGTGTATGTCAGATCAGGTTCCGAATAGCTGCTGGAATGTTCGTGGATGGGGGTGCGGGTGGTAAGGATGAAAACAGAGAATGAAATTGCACTATCGAGAGCTTCGCGTTATACCAATGTTGTTCAATTTGTGTCGAGACAATCGGATCTGTGTCGGAAACATTACTTCAAAAGTTTCAGCCCTATGTTTCATGATTCACTCCTGTGTCGTCATGTGATCTTAGTCAACCTCCGTGGTAGTTCCCCTTGTGTAACCTCCTTCTTACAAACACATTCCAAATCATTGTGGCAGCACAGCCTTCGCAAAATCAGCAGAACAACAAGCTCGAGATGCCAGAGCTTACTCGTGAGCAACAACTTCTTCTCGCTGTCAAACTCGATGACTTCGACGACTCTAGCCTTGCAGATGTGAAAGATGACTGGGTCATCGCCGTGGGCACTAGTCGAGATATCAGTAAATTCGGCCGCAGTATCTGCGTGCAGAAGAGAAAAGATATCATGCGTATGGACGCTGCCCCTAAAAAAAGCCTCCGCTGACGTCTGTGGTCAGCATACAAAAGGTACAAGATCGGTCGGGTGTCAAAGCTTTGCCGTTCCTTCAAGCTTGTCCCCAGAAATGAACGTGTCCGCATAATCTGCCTTCCGGAGCTCCATAAGCAGCCCTTGTGGCAAAGAATCCTACAATGGTCTGGCAAGTGCAACGATGTCTATCGTCTTCTGGAGAGGGGATGGTCTGAACCGGTCGATAATGATGAGAAGCTGTGTATTATAGAGATTTGAAGGTGAAGAGAGTGATTACGGGGTTCAGAATAGTATGCACAACTGAGATTGAGATGTACAGGATGGGGGACAAATACAAGCACAATATACACAATCTCTGCCCAACGACCTTTCCATCTAGGCAATGTGCACGTACGACTAGAGTTCTTTCTACTTATGCAGTGCTATTTGGATCCATATCTACCCATCATTTGTATGAGTGACTCAGGCGTAAGACCCCAGTATCTCCGCACATCCTCGATCAGAAAGTGTCAAGTAGTACAACTCGACTTTTCACATTTAATGTTATGCTAGCTCTTGCTTTACATCGCTCCTGGTCTGTTCAACACGGACAGCATTTCGTAGTAGCTGGAACCTTATCCAACAATGTCTCCCACGACCTTCGCTCTCGACGAGAATATCGCCGACGCCACCAAGAATGACCATGTCATAGTCTTTGACCCGGCCACCGAGACAATCAGCTCGGACAAGAGGAGCAACTTCAGCCACCAAGAATGACCATGTCATAGTCTTTGACCCGGCCACCGAGACAATCAGCTCGGACAAGAGGAGCAACCTCAGGGGTACGTGCTCATCTCAATATCATCCATTAAAGTTCTAAATCTGATCAGCAAATTCAGGACTGAAGAAGTACAAAGCCGGCCGCGTCCCGAACAAAGCCCACACCCTCGTTATCCACAACGGCCGGCCGAGAGGAGAGCGCGAGGTTTGGCTTGATTTCAAGACCCTCAGTTGGAGTGCATGGATTCGGCGACATCTGGGCAAATGCAATGACGTCTATGTGTTATTGGGTCGGGAAGAGCAGCTGCCAGCGGTCTCCAAAAGATGGAATGTGCGGGAGATTGAGAAATAGCTTAGCTCGATGTTGCACCTTGAGAAGGAGGCGCGGTATCTACTGGATCCAAAGAGATTGCCTTCAACGCGTCTGCCGGCATCTC
Organism: Ramalina peruviana; assembly: GCA_001956345.1. NCBI lineage: Eukaryota > Fungi > Ascomycota > Lecanoromycetes > Lecanorales > Ramalinaceae > Ramalina > Ramalina peruviana. The sequence continues at coordinate 30,382 of MSTJ01000058.1, forward strand.
CGAACCTACAAGTCGTACATTATTGTCAGATGATTAACATGCTCTCGTGCTCCATGGAATACCGATCGTGGTATAACACCATCTAGAATTGTTGTGGCGCAAGGTTAATGGGACACATGGGAAGAAGTAACAAAACCAGTGTGTCGTAAGTCAGCAGGCTGCAGATWTATATCTTGGGGCTTCCTCTTACCTTGATCTTCTTTAACCCTCACTCTACTTTGATTAGCCATCCTAAGCTTGCAATTTGCCTATCATGTCCTTGACGAACCAAAAGCCCACAGGCCTCCTCGATATTCCTCCTGAGATTCGAATTCAAATATACAGCAAAGTCCTCGATATTGCGACCATTAGCACCGGTCAGAGAAGGATACATCGCCTCAGGGTGCCAGCCAAGGAGAAACTAAGACTCCTCCTGGTCAACAAGATCATCTTCGCAGAAGCCCTTCCAATTTTCTACGATCATCACACCGTCTGCGCACGGATTAACGACTACCCTCAGCTCCGCCCTTTCTTCTTAGTTCCTCCACACCGCCGCTTTAGCCTTCTTGTCAAGCTGGACATCGTACTTAATGAAGGCATCTGGGATCTCGACACTGCGTATTCCGATGACGAGATCTCGCGCCACCTTCATTTCGTGGAACAGACCTGCAGGTATCTGAAGACTCTGCTACTAGAGCTGAAACCGACGTCTTTGGCAGGGGCTTCGATGTTCATGCATTCCCGCTGGCGAAAATCATCGGATGCACAAATCGGGTTTCATGGCAATCCGCCGTCATCATGGGCGTTGAACCCACGTGCATCTGCTCCACCAGTTTTCACTCAGTCGGGCTCTGTTCTACCAACGGGCTCTTCTCCAGGCATGACGGCAGAGGAGTGGGAATTACGTCGGAGGTGGAATGGGCCCTATGTCATTGACGAAAATGGCAAGACAGTCGTGGCGCTGAAGAGAATTTGGCAGAGGGTCGACAAATTGACGATTGTGCTACCCACCGAGGGTGATTATGGACTGCCTGCATTCATGGGGTATGTCATGGAGCGATTACTCAAGAGGGTGGAAGAAGAGAAGTTCTGGTGGTTTGGCTTCCACGACAATGATAGATGGACAAAGGAACATACTGAGAGGCGGACTTTCCATTACTTTGTTGACAGGGCCAGAGAATAATTCCGAAGCTGCAGGTTTGAGATCTGGAGTGGAAAGCGAACAAGATTGGAGTCGAGATTCAGAAAAGGCTCGGGAAGGCTGTGCATGTATGAAGAGTCCAACTATCCAATCAGAGAATACTTATTTTCTCAAATCAAGCTACAAGTACCAAATTTCTGGCATCAAGCTGGTGGGTCCAGCGTTGGCAATGGCCCCGCCCTGGGGCTAGCCCTATTCAGCCGGCCCCGCCGGCCCCGCCCGTCGCCTCGACCAGTCAAAAGGCCAGCCCGGCCTCGCCTTAAGCCTGGGGCGGGCTAGTCCTAGGGCTAGCCTTTGCTAGGTTTTTTTTGACCATATATACCAAAGGTTTAGGGTATTTTTGGGGTTTTGCCCCTTAGTCTCGGACTTGAGGAACTTTAAAATCAGTCCCGGATATAAGATCTTTCGGTACGGATATAGCTTTCTTGGGCTCGGATTTTGTTATTCCGAAAAGGCTAGCCCGGCTAGCCCGGCCCTAGCCCAATCACCATAAAGGCTGGCCCCGCCCTAGCCTCGACCTGGAAAAGTGTCCGCCCCGCCCGTCTTTAGCGTGAAGGCGGGGCGGGCGGGGCTGTTGCCAACGCTGGGTGGGTCTAGCCATACTAGCCGAAAGCTTGTTCGGCTTTGTCTTTAGTTTGACACATGCCGTAGCTGTGGCTGTGCTAATGTAAGTATTGCTCATAGCCTAAGGCCAGCCCTATGTTACAGGATTTTCCTGTGTTGCTCTTTAGTCCAGATCTTCTCCCTCTTCCGATGTTTCTCACTGTCCGCTTCAGATCACACATATATCATCAAAAACACTATGTCCTTTACTAGGCTCGATACTGCAGGCTTTCTCGGCCTCGCAACTGAGACCAGGACAGAAATTTACGTTTATGTCTTTGATAGAGCTTCGCATGAACTCGGCGGCGGCACCATACGACATTCGAATGTCGGTGCCAAATCAACATCAGGACTCCTCCTGGTCAACAGACGCATCTACTCAGAAGCTCTGTCCGTGTTCTACAAATATCACCACTTCTGCCTCCGTATCCAGAACCTCTTTTCGACTCCTTCTACGCCAATCCTCGCAGAAGAGAGTCGCTTTGAGCTCCTCGTTCACCTTGAGCTGGTGTACGAGGACCGCATAGACAAGCTCGATGTCCCGGAGTCGGACGTCAGCATCTACCACCACCTGCGCTTCGTCCAAGAACGCTGCCTCAGGCTGAAGTCTTTGAGGTTGGAGCTTCGGTCAAGGGATCAGACCGGTATCTTCCTCCACCGCCGCTATCGCAGCAGCCAAGTCTTCGCCAACCTGCAAAATCCATTCAATTCCCTTTACCCACTAAACAATTTGCCACCTTCTTCTTCCAGTATGATCCACCCGTCATTCTCGGGCAACGTTTCTGCGTTAGCACATGGCGGCTACCCACAGAGCATGACGTATGGAGGGAGCGCTCAAACTGGCATGCCATTGACGGCGATTCATGATTGGGATTTGCCGCCAGCTTCTGCGCCAACGACAGCAGTGGCTCCAAAGCTCATTCTACCGATGGTGTCAGGGTATCACGTTCCAGGATCGACTCCAAGATTCAGTGTCAAGCCATATTCCAGACATCTAAGGCCACAAATCTTTCTGCTCTTCAATATGCGGCCAGCTCTAGGGAAGATACCGCGAATGAATCTGCCCCCATCACCACCACCGCCACCGCGCATGACTCACCCACGCAAAATACAAATTGGAGCATACTTCATCGACAGAAAGGGGGCATCCGTGCATTGTCTAAGAGAACTCTGGGAGAGACTGGAGAAAATGACGATTGTGGTGCCGAAGATGGGCGATTTTGGTGAGGAGGGGTTCCAACAATACATGTGGAGGCATCTCGAGGGGATTGTGGCGCCGCGGGTCGAATGGAATTTGCGTACCGTGGATTACGAAGGGGAGAGTAGGTCCATGCAGGGAGCCCGATCAGTGGAGTGGAGTGTTAGCAAGGAACCAAGTTGAGGTTTGAAGTGCTGAAGTTTAGAGACCGTTTCACTGGAGATCGAACGCATGCGAGCAGTTATAATTGTGAAGAGGAGAATAGCCATGAATACAATTCGGGAGCGATAGGCGGCTCTCAAGACTCAGAAAAAGCGTTTCCCAGATATGGCGGATTCATCAGATTCGACTTTGTAGGCAGCACAGATCTCAAAAAGACTGTGAAGATCCCTGTAGCCAACCACTTATCTGCACCTTGCTATCTCAGAGAACCTGCCTCTTTGTCAGGCAATTCAAAAGGTGCGCCGCACCATTACCCGCGCCAACGCGGATGCACATGTCAATTTCGAAGCGCCCACTTTTTGTCACACCTCAAATTCACGTGACAACCGATGGTTGGTCTGATACTCTTCGTGTCACTTGAAAAAGTATTTCATCATTCATACTTCTCTGAATGCTTCACCTTACTTGATCAAGATCCTCCTCGGTGAAGGTATCTCCCTGCTTCATAGCATTCCTCAAATCAATACCTCTCCATCCTTATCTCACCGTGCAGACGATGGCTCGGTCTAGGAGTTCCCTTCGTGAACAGCAAAATTCACCAGGACAGTCCACTGAACCATCACACTTCGATTTGTTCAAGCTACCTCCAGAACTTCGAACCTTGGTCTACAAACAATACTTTTCCTACGAGGAAATACCCTTAGACCTATACATCAAAGTGCGCTACAGCGGCCCGCCAAACCTAGTACTCAAAGCGTCTTTACTACGATCCAATACTGTCATCTTGAACGAAGCCTTGCCTGTATTCTACCAACACTTCCTCTTTCGAATCCAGGTTCCTGATATGGGATTTCCAATATTTCCGCTGGCTGGTCCGCAGCAGATCCGGAGAAGCGAGGACATTCGATATCTGATGCCTGTACTGCCACTGCTTACCAGAATGGAGCTAGTGGAACCGCGTGTTGATATCTTGAATCGTCCGTGGGATACGACCATGGCACCTTATCTACGATGTCTACTCGATTACTGTACGAGCCTGCGCTTCCTGAGGGTCCACATCTTCCGGGAGCCAATGATTATACAACAGCTTCCCACCTATCAGGCTCATGTCCACTCAGAGACGTCTCGTTAGCTGACTCAGCTGATCAAACGATTGGACCGATTGGAGATGGTTTTCGTTCGGAAAGCGTATTGCGATGTCTCGGACCTTTGCAAAGACATTGCTCCCGAGACTTGTTGGACCCAAGAGCCATTCATTGAAGTGCCAGGATCTAACTTACAGACATCCTGTTGGTCGTTAGACCGCGTGAACATGGTCCTAGAGGATGTCAGAGCTTCCTAGCTGTGGAAAAGTGGAGCAGCGTGATCTAATTAATATCGGAACTTGCTTGTTGAAAGCGGTAGCAGGCGGTAAGGCATACTACGAGGCCATTTCTTGACTATGTATCCAAGAGCAAAGCCTTGTTGAGAAAATGCGTCTGCTGATGATTTGCACACCTGGATTGAGTGTGAGAACCGCACTTCGCGCAATAGTGTCTCATTTCTAAGCTCGTGCTGTTTGCTTCGTGTCCAATGTGCCGACATTCGTTATGGAGAACACAGAACAAACCCCATGTTGTCCACCTTGTGTCTTTCAAAACAGATGTTGAGTCATGTCCATGGATCATGGTTACATGCAAGGTTTGCCTGAACTCGACGGTGTTACATTTTGGTTCCTAGTCGACACACCACGAACCAGTATTTCCTTTGATAAGCCGAACGATTATCTTCATTCCCAATTCGCGAACGTTGTGCAACGGACCCAGCTTCAGTCGCCACGGCAAACATTCCAACCACTTCGGCTATCCCGTAGTAAAGCTGATGAACCGCCAACGAGACCATCGTGGTCGTTTCAAGAAGCTACCCCGTTTGGAGGAATCACAACGCACCAAGGAACCACGCACCAAAGAAACATCACGTACCAGGATACCACCCAGATTTGATCTTTTCGGTCAGCCTGCAGAGCTTCGATTGTTGATATGCAGATTCTACTTTTGCCATGACGAAAGATCTTTTTTCCAACCAAGTATTGGACTAGCTGGATCCCGTCGAGTGTATCCTATGCAAATGCGTCCTTTACTAGAAACCAGCAGTGTGGTATTTGCCGAGGCTATACCGATCTTTTATCAATTCTACACACTCAAATCCGGACTCCGCCAATGGCCAGTGACATGTTTGCGCCCGCTGCTCAGTCAACGTAGCTCGGATGGGGCGAAGCTATCAGATTTATGAAACCTATTCTCTCACGCATCACCAACCTGGAGCTCGAAGACATTCGCGTGGCGAAGCCTGATGAGTGGGATAGAATTCTTTCTTCCTACGTGCAGTGTCTCCTGGACTACTGTCCAGGATTACGCTCTCTGGAATTACGCATCAGGAAGCCACGATTCGATCCGAGGAACGAGTTGACGCAGCGGTATCCTCTCCGAAATTCTGCCTCCTTGCTAGCTCAGCTGTGCCAGCGTCTGTATCGATTGGACGTCTCTGTCTCTGTCCTTCAATGCAATGACACTACCGAGGGTTTCCGAGAGCTCATTGCCCCCAAGCAATGCTGGACCTGACGGCTTTCAGTCAGGCTTGGTAATTACTGTCCATATGAGCGGGCTATCTGGTCACTTCAGCCTACCGCAAAGGTGACGAATGCATCAGACCAACAGGAGGTGGAAGTCGTCTGATTAGAAGGACCGGATTTGGTCACACACAAGACTGCTGGTCGTCGAGAAGAGTAAGTGGGGCGTTGCAGTCTTTCCTGCTCTGCACTATCGTCATTTCGGAGCGTGGGCTTGCTTTGGACCCTTCATGAACAAGCGGAGAGTGAAAAAAGGGCTACGAAAGTTTGAGATACTATCTAGGCATTGTTCCCCAAAATTCCAATCACCATGAGATGACACATTCAGCCTAGCGGTGATTGAGTCTTGAGGACCGTGACAGACACATATGCCCAGTTGAATAGAAGGCTGATTAACCGATGGTATGAGCTGTAGAGAAGCTCCTCCCAAAATGTACCGATCATATGAGAGGATCTTACATATTCTGGGAACGACCGACATATCCGATCCAGAACAGCAAAGATGTCAGCCAAGACGTATAGGCTATTGTCACGATAGCATTGAGGGAGGTGTCCAGTTTGGCATCGGCGAAGAGGATGTCAACCAGAGACACAATAGTGAAGATGAGCGATATCAAGGCCAAAAGCGCACCGGCGTACATGATGCGCGCATCCGAAGCGCGTTCTGATTTGCGGTAGTATCCATTCCGGGCAGTAAAGTTGGTCGTCCAACCCATATTATAACAAGAGATGAATTGCAAGAACACCTCGGCCGCCACCGCAGACTTGTACCTGGTGTCCTTATCGAGAAGTGTATGAGGATTCATAAGCACGAACGGCACGACMCATAACAGCCGCGGCCTCGTGGTGAAGAACCAGATTAGATTACCAATGGTGAGCGTTTCCCCGAACCCGGGCGTGGTCTTGTAACGATACGCGATCAGCGCGTTAGCTCCCAGGTTGATGGCCAGGGGAAAAAGGAATACATAGAACCRGGTTGTGTTGTCGCCCTCATTTCCACAGAAGCTGCAAGTCAGSAAAYTGATCACTCTGCTATTGCTGGCTATGAAACTGATGGCAATGACGACACCGTCRACAAAARCAAAMGTTGCCAGAATCTGTGCGGCAGGAGGGGAMGTTCCTTCGGTGTCAGAACTCGCATGGACTCGCCGCGACCTGGGTACGTATTCTTCGTCGGCGCTGGCAGCGGACGATCCTGCAAGCTCAGCCTGCTTCTGTGCCCCATTGCTACCTGCTATGACCGTTGTCAATATTGGCGCGTGCTGGTCCACACGATGGCAGGCACACGTCGGAGACTGCACTGCCGACTCTGGGATCAAGGTTGCAGGCAAATCGACGTGTTCTATTTTTCCGACCGTGTTTTTGGGCGATGTGGTGCCTTGCGACTCACGCGAGGCAGCTTTTGGATCTTGGCGGGCGGGTGCCGCGCCTTCTGTGTTCCGAGCTTGAGCACGAGCTTTGGCTGAGGCGACGTCGGCGGTCGGGTTTGAGTCAGGGGGGGTGACAGCGGTGTTGTTAAGGTCTTGAGCTGAGTGTTAAAAGGGTAAACGATTGTATGGAGTAAGTCTACAAACAAGACGAAGTGCAAAGAGAGAAAGAAGAGAACTGAGAACCATCGCTCTTAAGTATGATTGTCCATAACATCCATTAGCGTCCTTGCAGTGTCGTGATCCGTACAACACGCGTCCCGTGTCGAGACTTGAGTGTTAAGAGTTCGGTGTTGCGAACCTGGTGTTGTAGGGTGTTGTCTGCGGTGGTGTCAGGGCTGACGGATGTTGAATCCCTAAACAGGTGTGCATCCGTAATGCAGCCTCGATGCGTCACTATCGTTTTCGGTCTCCTTGTCGGACAAACGCTCGTGCTCACGCTGCTTCCAGAAATCATGATCGACCTAAGGACCGGAGCGAACTCGGTTTTTTATAGAATCACCCTAGTCAAGCCAGGAGGCAGTAGCGATGTATGTGTCTGCATGTCAAACGGCTCCTCTTCTGAAGACGAGGACGGCTCTTCTTTCCCCGAAGGAGACATTACCATAGGTGTCGACTTATCCGCAACGATCGGACCGTAGACCGTATGTAGGCGTTTGATCATTAGAAGAGCTAAACATGTACCATGATTGAGGGTGAAGTGAAATTGTAATGGATTACTAGGGGAGGGAGAGAGAAAAAGATTAAGCTACGATTCCAGGCAAAGTCTTGGCAACCCTAAAATTAGGCCCGAAACAGCGTCACAGGACCCAACGCTTCATTCCCACGTCTGTGGGAGACTCTGCGATCGATTTGACACGATTGAGGAGCGGATACTAGATGAAGGTCGTAGGGCAATTGGGCCAACTGGGTGATAAGATGGAGTGCAAATAGCAGTCCAACGCTAAATGCTTCAACGGCAGACTCTTTCCGGTACGGCTCAAGCTGGACAGTCAGAGGCGTCCCGTCATTAACGATCTGCGAGAAATCAGCCCTGCATTTTCGTCTCATCTTAGATCCATCCAGGCTCTGTATTCTAAGAAACACTGCGAACATTTCGAAGCCAACACGCTATGTCTGTGTTAGCATTGTATTACCTTTGTTCCCAATCGACACGAGAGACCTCAACCTCTGCCTTTTAAGGCTATTCGATCCTCTTCTTTTTACACTCCCTTAGGTTCAAAAGGCCATCAGATCATTATTCAGTCATCGATCCATTATACAAACGGGACTCCCTCTATCAGGCATGGCTCGTTCCAAGAGAGCTCAGGCAGCCCTTCACATGACACGGGACAAAAAAGGACGATTTACAAAGCAACAAGAATCTTTGAACTTCTTCAGCCTGCCGCTAGAGATTCGGATTCTCGTCTACGAATACTGCTTTTCTTGGGAGGACCAACAACCAGCCAGCTTAGTACGCAAGAGTAAAGACACACTCGCACTAAAGCTTCTAGTCCTGAGGACTAGCAAGATTGTCTTCTCAGAGGCACTGCCCGTCTTCTGGAGCTGTCACATCCTTCGCATTCGAATGGTGGTACCAACAAAAGCAATTCAATACTACTTTCCCAAAGTACGACCTATCCCCAAGACGGAGAACATTAATTGGTTCTCTCAAAGCCTGTCGCGTGTTCAATGGGTAGCTCCCATAGCAAATCTACTTACAAGGCTTGAGCTCATGGCACCAAATGTCACATATGGGGTTGAATGGGGTGACATCCCAATCTTCTCTTGCATTTTACTGAACTTCCCCAACCTACGACTGCTCAGACTGGATCTCACACCCATTACTGACCACGGTTCCTTAGAGAGCGACCTCCAACGTCCGGCCCAGCCAAGTTCTAAGATGACTGGAATGATGGCTGAATTGTGGACCCGCCTGCATCGCTTGGAGATCGTCCTTGTCCATTATGAGGATAACAGCCTGGTGAGTTTTCGGGAAGCGATTGGGCCCGGCCCTCATTGGAATCAGAAAGCTGCAGGCAGAGGAATCTGTGGCTGCATGAGATCCATCTGGTCTCTTCAGCGTCCTCGCGAAACATTGGCGGATGCACAGCTAGCCAGGCAAGTCAGTGCTACCAACCGTTGGTCAGCTTACGCCCACTTGCAGTTGATGAAACCTGAGACATGGGGAAAACCTTGTTGGGCAGGCGGACGACGGTTCAAGAAGATTGAGAATGCATACTAAGCTTCCTACCTGTCCATTTTCAAGGCAAAAATCATTACTATATGAGACAATCTGAACAAAGCATATCGTGTTACTCACAGGGACCTAGAGCTCTGTTCATTGAAGCATCATTTCTGAAGCAAAGGTTTGAAGAAGAGTGAAATGTACCTAAGGGTGACGAGACCTACAGTGTCAAGCGAAACATCTACACAGACCCAAAGAATGACATCATTTTAAATCATGGTGGGGCCATGAGATCGAGCGGGAATTGAACTAGTGGCATCTCGTTTATTATATCCGAACGCCTCCTACTGTAAAGCCTGCGTTTCCTTCATTTGTTTCCATCTTCCTACTGTCCAATGTTCCGACTTGCTACACCCCTGCCGGCTCCGCCCACCCCTGGTGAACTCCCCCAAACACAAGACGGGATATGTCTCTATCCAAGGGAAAAAGGGAGTTCGCTGCGCCGCGAGAGCATTGTGGTCGGTCCTTGAAGACCAACATTTTTCAATTCTTGGCTCTCCCACCCGAAATTCGCGCCATGATCTACGTGTACGCCTTTTCTAATCTGGCACCACGCCAAATTCCAGGAACATGTAGGAGCAGGATGTTACAAGGGAAGGAGTCAAGTGACAAGACGAAGGCTCCAGCAAAAMCCAAGCGGACTCTCAGACCTGGCTTAGAAAATTTGATCCTCGCAAGCAAGCTTCCTCTGCTTCTGACCAACAAGTTCATATGCGATRAAGCGACGCCGATGATATACAAATACCTTACCTTCTGCYTTGAGATGCCAACCATAACGGGGGAGTTATGGTCTCGGAAGAGCAGGAATCCGCATAGCGACCCTAAAGCTGGWTCAGCAYACAAGCCTCTCCATATCCAGGACCCGTATGGACGACTGATCACCAGGCTCGAGGTCGGAAATCATGCTGGAAGYTTTGTGTCATTCTGRGAAACCTCATGGGGGGAGACATCAAACGGGGAGATGAACAGGCCTGACCTGCCTGGTCTTACTGCTTCTTTCCCSAATCTCTCATTGCTCCGCCTTCACATYAAGCCAGATGGAGCGTGGGATACTTATCATGCGCACTGGACTKAATTTGCTGCGGACCAGCAAGGGGTTTGGGATCAGCTGCTGGCGCGCCTGGAACACTTGGAATTCGTTATATGGCATTTTGGGGATGAGGGTTCCTCTTTTCGCGAGGCAATCGCGCTCAGACCTCGATGGGTTCGGCAGATGCCAATCAAGGCGGTGCGAGTACAAGGACTCTGGATCCGCCTGCCTGGGAGGATAGAAAGATCTCTTTGGTCACTGCAGCGCTCCATACCACCAGCAGACAGTGGACACGTTGCCACTTGTCGATAGAGAGTCCCGTGGAGAAGGACTTACCCTGTTGGAGAGTCATAAAAATGCTCTGCGAAGACTGAGATAACATAAGAAAGATGCTGGCGGTCAATCTTCGAGGCAAAGACTACTACAGAAAGGAAATCGGAATCTGAATTATGATAGTCATAATACCAACCGCGATTTCGACCAATGTTTCACATTAGAGCGCGATCTTTTCCATGCTACCTTTTCTGCTGTACCACCTCCATTTCATAGTACTCATTTCATTCTGTTCTTTATTTTTCTACGCTTACCGCGATTTTGTGCTTACCTGTCTCTCTTAACGCAAATCAAACGGAGCCCCACTGCTCCACGGCGGCTGCAGATACTCTGCAGATCGAGCTGTTCCCGAGGTAACATTTTTACCTTAGGGAAGTCAAAGAGGAAGGTGTCGAGGTAGACAGCATCAAGCTAAAAGCTTTCGTTGTGTCGCTCAGATTCAACAGCTGTGACGAAGCTGAAGAACGACACCAGTCTATTTTGATGGGGCTATCGAATTCCTAGTAGTGTTATCCTCTTTGTTTGCCACAAGTCTTAGACCCAAGACACGACTACTATGGAGCCCATCTGCCGGGTATAAATCTTTAACTTTTCATCGCTTCAACAGACCTAGGACTCCTGAGTGGCAGCACTCAGCCTCCACCAAAAGTTTGATCAAGATCACTCTCAACGCTTCTCCAACGTATAAAGCGGGACATGCCTTCATCCAAAAAAGCAAGATTGGTCGCTATGCCGCGAGATCGTCGTGGTCGATTCTTCAAGACCAAGAACAGAAACATACAATTCTTCGCTCTCCCGCTGGAGATTCGGTCCATGATCTATGTGTATATCTTTTCTGACGAGCCACCAGACCAGGATCGAGGCACACAAGGGCACCGACTGCCAGGAATAAGATACTCAACTGGCGGGACGATCGCGTTTACCCTGCGTAGCCCGCATCAGAGACCTATATCGACGCGCAAAGAAAGTTGGACTCTCGCAAGCAAAATGTCTGTACTTTTGACAAATAAGCGGATACGCGCTGAAGCCACCCCATTCTTATGCAAGTACCACACATTCCGTCTTGAAACACCCACCAAGATAGATGTGGCTTGGTCTCAACAGATGGGATGGACGTACAACGGCTTTCGAGTTCATCCACTGCACGAGCCTCTGACCGGTCTGGCCCCGTATGGACACCTGATCTCCAGGATCGAGCTTGGAAATGTTGCAGAAGTCTGGGAAAGCACCTGGAAAATGATGAAAGCTCCCGAAATCTCGAGGCTCACTGCTTACCCTAATCTTCGCTTCCTCCGACTGAGCCTCAAGCCGGCTGATACCTCGAGTCAATGCGTTTCGCTAAGGATGGAAGTATGGAATCGGCTGTTGGCTCACCTGGATGAATTGCAACTCGTCATCAATCATCATGGAGACGAGGGTATCTTATTTCGGGAGGCCATTGCCCCTGAACATCGCTGGGTTCGGAAGAAGTCGGCTGTTGTGGTGCCGTTGGATATACACTGGTATCACGGGTTGACTAGGACACTAAAGACATCTCTTTGGTCACTACAGCGCTGCATTATACCAAAGTATGGTACTTCCCAGGTTGATGAGTGTTCGAGGCAACTGCATGAAGCATGGAAGGAGCGCTAGTGGATAGTCTACACTATCACAGCCACAAACTTCAGCGATTTGTGAAAACAAGTATCCAGAAATCAAAATGCAGTTGCCCTCAAAAGTGAACATTGGAGACAGTTATTGGAAATATATCTTCGTCCTGAAAGCCGATTCAGAAAGGTACCTAAGCTGCTGTTTGTGGGTGGAGTCTTTGTTGTACATACTCTAGTCCTTTAGCGCAACTTGAGATTCAAATTTTTAGTCACCAAATATACCGAGATTTAATTTCTCACTTCGCAGAATCTGGATTTAAGCACGCCTCCGTTCCGTCATTTTTCGTTGCCTTGCTCAAACATCAACATTTTTTTCAAGAGCATGAATCACTCTTCTTCTATCCTTCCACTGCCGAACCTTCATTCTCTTCTTCCGGACTCGGTTGGATAGCGCTGAAGAGATCTTGGGGAGATTATGAACGTTGAATAAGAGCGCGTGTATCGAAGCCTAAGTCTTGCCTAACCGAATGGAGCTTAGGTGTGATGTTCGTGATCCTCGACACCGATTTGTGACACTTGCCCTTACATATTGTCTGGTGCTCTGTCTTTTTAACTGTTCTACCACAAACGAAAGGTCTATGATAAGCGGTACTCAAGCAGAACGATCCATCATGCCTCCCGTGGCTCGAGACAAGAAAGGCAGAGCAGCTCGCCATGCAACGCGCAATGCTCAAGGGAAATTCACCGAGACAACAAACCAATCTATCGACTTCTTCGTATTCCCACCCGAGATCCGCGCCATCATCTACACCTTCCACCTTGCCTATGAAAGACCAAGTCGGACACCACAGACTATTCAAGAACCAAAATCCAGCCGCAAATCCAAGCTCGCGCTTCTCCAAGCCAGCAAAGCAATCAGAGCCGAAGCCGAACCTATCTTCTACCGTAATCACATATTCCACTTCCCAATACAATACACGATTCGCCCTAGCCGACTCATCACTAACATTCAACTCACCGATTACTATATGAAAAGCATGGCATCGAGCTCCTATTTCTTGGACGATCAAGCCCACCTTCGGACCTTGTTCCAAAACTTGCCGAATCTGCGATTCCTGCGGCTAGGCATCTACCCCCCTAACTACACACACCATACACTCGCCCGATCTGATTCGCCAATTTTTCGGATCCTGGCTGAGCTATGGCAACGATTGAATCGTTTGGAAGTATATCTGCTCGATGCTAGTGAGGACTCGGATACGCAATTCAGGTTTGCCATCGCACCACAATCACAGTGGATTTTTGAGGGCGCGGGAGCCGCCACGGGGCTGTTTCGTGGTTGGCAGTGGTCGGTGTGGGCGCTGCAGCGTCCTCAGAGATTGCCCAATGTTGCAGGACATGTAACAGGACCAAAAAAATGAGTGGCGCGGTGTTTTTGAACGAGACCACTTGCATGGTCATCACGTTCTCCATCTCCATGGCCTCCATGGGGCTTGAGCAGATCCTGGTCTCAAAGCATTTGATTCTCTGACTAGGGCTACAACGAAGTCTGAACTACATGTGGCAGTATCAGGTTTTAACAGAGAGACAAGCAGTCAAGAAGATGATCCGGCAGGAGTAAGAAACTTTCCAAAGAGAGCAGCCAAGAAATGCTTGCCAGAGCATATTGCAAGATACTTTTCGGGCGATTGCAATTCATACTAGTAGTACTGACAATTCGATCTTGTCACCCTGAATCTAGGTAGATCCAGGTGTTTCTGGTGAGCAATGGGCGTTTAGTGCTGCAAGCATAGAGTGTTTGTTAGTCCATCAAACACCACTCTCAAAAACACTCAAATAATGCGTTACAATCCCCTCAATCCCTCATTCTCACTCATCATTCGGTTATCTGACAGATCTATACTCAGAAGTCGACATATATTCATTTTGTAAAGCTGCATCTCACATATCAAAGCAAGATCCTCAGTTCGTGACCTACAATCAGTATAGTCCGCCCTTGCCTTTGCAATTTTGCCTACACACCCAGATTAAGAGCTTTTCCGCACTCTTCTTCGAGTTTACGCAAGCTACATAAATAAAAAGAGGTCCAGTGGAATCATTCAAGGATAGACCAAAAGATTGCGTTCGCGCGAATAACACCCGCTGATAACGTAAGACTATCGGTAGTGCTCCCTTTGTTCCGATTCGATACCTTTCCTTCAACACTTCATATCCATCGTGTATATACGGACGGCCCCTCTCCTTTCTCATCTTAAACGTTGCTATACCATTCACCCTCAAAACCAACCACTCTACAAAGCCGATCATGCTTACGTCCAAGGCATCCCAAGCAGCCGATCTCACACCCCAAAACACTCCAGCCCCTTCCACCGCCACACGAAAAAGCCACCTCTTCGCCCTCCCACTCGAGCTCCGCACAATCATCTACGAATACCACTTCTCCTACGAGCATCCACGCACCCCAGGCGTGTCCCCACCCCGCCAAATCACCGCAGCGCCCAAGACCGACCCACCCGCCGCAAAACGCAAATTCCAATCCATCCTCGCCCGCAAACTCCCCCTCCTGTGGTCCAACAAAGTCATCCTGCACGAAGCGTTGCCCGTGCTCTACAGATGCCACACCTTCCGCGTCCACGTCCCGAGTTTCAAGAGATACGAGGGGTGGGAGCGAAAGGGGTGGTTCTACGGTCGTCCGTGCAGGGTTCTCAAGAGGACATCTCCATCGCGACTGCAGGAAATTGACACGTTGAAGCCGGTGGGACGGTTCATCACGAAAGTCGAGATCATCGAGATGGCTACCGTTGTTGGAGGTGATTGGGATGAACGCTGTATCCCGGGCTTGGCGACGCTGTTCCATGATTTTCCGAACTTGAGGGTGCTGAGGCTTAATGTGGGGTTGGAGAATGGATCCTGGCACAGTGACTATCCCGGTAAGGCAAGGGTTTTGAAGGAGATTTGGGAACGGGGGTTGGAGTGCTTGGAGGTAAGTTTGAAACATGTTGGTGATGAGGAGAAGTTGTTCAGGGATGCGATCGCGCCTGCGAGTTACTGGGAGAAGAAGGTGCCGGTTCTGAATCTGGACCGGGGGTGGTTGATGGTGTCGGTGTGGGTGTTGCGGAGGTCGAATTTGCCGATGGGCTGTCTCATATAGTTTGGTGGAGCGGCGAGAGGTCAACATGACAGGGGAATCGAGAATCGAGAGCTAGCCACTGTACAGAACTCCACAACAGTCACGTCCTTGACTTACCCAATCATAGGCGCGAAAATAAGAGGCGAGAACAAAATCCCTTCGATACTTCTTTCTGGCGTGCTTATGTTGACCCGCCTTGTTCGTCTTATCCTGCTGATTTTGTCTTTGTTCTGGGAGTGTTGACTGTCCTTGGCTATACCTCGCCGTGGGGGTCGGACGTAATTTGGTTGATATTCCTTATCTTCTGAAGAATAGTGGCTGATATAGATCGAGAGACGGGGCGCAGTAGACGCCGGTGGGAGGCAGAGAAAACTTGATCACCTTTTGGGTTCTTGGCTTAAGGTGCACGGAGAGAATGCATAGAAACAATCACGGTAAGAAATAAGCCATCAATTATGGTCGTAACTCGGAGGTTCAGGGAGAATGAGAAGATCAGTGATACGTATAACAGACGGGAAGAGTGGATTATGCCTGAATTATGAGTTTTACACAGACGAAACTTTGGGAGCTTGGGACTTTAGTGATGAGTAACTTTTGACTGAATCATGGCATTGAAGACTTTTGTCCTTACGTGTACGTTTGCAAATCTCAAGATTTTAATGACTAGTTAACAGCGGATGAAGTTGGTGTACAATCTTCAAGATGTTGTTGCCCTTTCAGAGGTCCCTCATAAGTGCCTTGCGCTCATGCCTGCTTAGCGCCCAAGATTATCATCATTACAAGACTTCAGCTATTCTTGTACTTTAATGTTGTGCCTTGCCGTCGCGCTGCGCTACCCAAACAGACCTCCATTTGGCCATCCAGTATCCCCCCACTTTATTTTCGGCCTCTAGAACCCACTGAGCATCCGGAGCAACAGCTTTTCGAAGTTCCAAGGTGTCGACCCTCTCATTGTCCTCGAGCACGTAAATCTCCAGACGGATCAGCCGCTGCCATACCTGCGCCAGTAGCTCACGGAACATCTCATCAGCTCTGGAAGGAAGGTAATGCAGTAAGTACGAAACAGTTGCATAACCGATCCTCAGGAATTTGAGATTTGGCAGGCAACTGAGTACATGCTCCAAAGGAGCAATACTACTGTCAGGTATGAAGGGGTAATGATATATCTCCTTAGGCTCTGGGGGTGTGACTAGCTGCACTTTGGTGATCGATTCGTAGACGCGAGGTGTGCAGGTAGCAGTGACAGCCCTCGGTACCTGAATGTGGAAGATATGGTGCCGGTAGAATAGTGGTAGGGCTTCTCCACGAACCAGTCTACTGGTTTGTAAGAGTGGGGCCTTCATCTTGAAGCTTGATGTGGGATCGTAGATCGCTTCTTCTGTTCTCTTGAGCTCTTCGTACTGGAAGAGGTGGGTGTAGATCATAGAGCGAATCTCGAATGGAAAAGCAAAGAAGTCGATCGTCTTCCCTTTCACGAATCGTCCACGAGCGTTTCGAGTCATGGGTCCGAGGGCTTGAGTGTCTTTTCGAGATCTGGCCACCATGGCTGTGGTAGAGTTTTCGGCTGTGGAAGTTGAGCTGCCGGGTTAACCCTATAATGGAGGGTGATGAGTTGCGAGTATAACAAGAACGAGCTTATCAAGCATGGTTTTGTTATTGTCGAACATTGGTCCTGTCGTAATCAACAATGAACGAACACTGTTGGATCGACACTCGCGTTCACAGCAACACACAAATAGTAGTGTTAGAGCCTGGCTCAGTCTCCACAATTCTCGTTCTTCCCGCAAGATACGACACAGACCTCACTGGAGCAGCACCGAGGATTTCACACACTTTCACTTAACAAGATCAGTCATTATGCCCTCCATGGCTCGCGCTCAAGCTTCTCATACACCACTCTCCTCAACTCATCACACCCGAAGCATTTCAGAGAGTATGACGATGAGGATCACCACTTCGAATCCCACTAATCTGCTCGATTGCCCTTTGGAGATCCGGATCATCATCTACACCCACTACTTCTCCAGTGGACCATTTCAGCCAGTCCGTGAACCCGAGGGCAGCTGCAGGAGCTATCAAGGTCTGATTTGGATGATCTTTGGACCCAACGGCAGCTTCGAGAGTCGAGAAGGTCTCAAGCGCAATATCTTTCGACCACAGGGCAGCTTTTCTGGCAAACAAGGTTTATTGGGCACAAACAAGAAAATCCGAGCAGAGGCTTTACCGATCTTCCGTCAAATTCACACCTTTCCTGTTGGGTCAAGGTTAAGAGATATATATTTAGGCATCTCGAATACCACCCACCCTCTTGCTGGTAACGTCGGCAAATCCATCACCCGTATGGACTTTTTGAAGCCGTTTATCCTCGACAGCCATAGCACACGACAGGTTCCCCAGATCATGCAGCAATTCCTGGACCATTGCCCTCAGCTTCGGTTTCTGAAATTTCGTTGGGCGTTGCTGACGAGACCTGGAGAGGCTGTGGGTACAGACACACAGCTTAGTCCCGGATCTGAAGGAGCACAACTGCTGAGGAAGCTGTGCCTGCGTCTGGTGCGTTTGGAAATTATCGTGTTGCATTATGTATGGTGTGACTTTCAAGAGTTCCAGGGCATTGCCCCGGGGGATTACTGGACTTTGGATTGGAGAGGCCGGCTTGCGCAATGGCCGGAAAGTATACCAAGAAAGCTTTGGTTGGTCGCTCTGCAGTCTCGATGGTCGCTGGAGTGCGCGAGATTGGGGGCTGGGGATGTGGATTCGTCTGGACTTGTATTGAAAGAGATTGCATGATGCATACGGTGACAAGCTAGCCGCAAAACAAGTATCTAGAGATAATGCAGTCATTCCGTCGCTGCCGATATGTCACGAACGTGCTCCTCGCCAGATGGTATTCTCTGACCCGTTTTTATGCAAGAAAATCTTTGATGCCTAGCATCTTTTCTTCCTGCTGCCCCACTTAATATGTATGACCATATAGCTTGTCTCGTTCGTGTGGTTTTCAATGTGTGCTCTTTGGATGTAGCAACTTCGAAACGACTAAAGAAGAAAATAGTCATTTTTGGGTTCTCTCGTCGTGGCGTCGTTCAACCCAGAACACATTCCTCCGCACCCAGGCACTTCTAGGGTTTGCATAAGAGGGAGCGGGTGGTCCCTGATCAGCCTCGCCGTGGGTCCATTGCATGCCAGGCGCAATCCTATCTTCAAATCGGAAGGATCCTTGAGGGATTTGATCGAACCAACAGACCTGCAAGAAATCCAGTCTTGGCCATAAGTTTGTAAGTGCAGTCACAAGCCTCCTACCAGGCAGCATGTGTTTGCGATCTGCCACCTTTACTTCGATGCTCAAACGCTTGAGATATGTGTAGTTTTGATCCAAGAACGTGACATAGGAGGCAAAGTCTTCACCGAGGCTTAAATYACCATACGGGTTCTCGTAGAAGAGATAGACGCACGCCCATTTTTGGAAGACAGGAAGGACGTCTTCTGGAGCGACCCATGATAGACGTCCCTTTGAATCTCCATCATTGTACCACAATAGCATACGGAACCAGTGAAGACGGTAGAAGAAAGGTGACGCCTCTGTATGTAAAGACTTGTTGGCAAGTAGGAGAGAGACTTTGTCATGGGCTGTGAGTCTTCTGCTGACTTCTGCACTGCCTGTTACGTTCTTGTCGAAATGAATCACCGAAGTAGCAAGTGTTGAATGTGGACCAACGTAAGCAGTCGGTATCCTTCTTGATTCAGGTTGAGGCACTTTGTAGGTGCTCATGCCAAAGAAGACCTCGTAAATTCTGACTCTGATATCGTAGGGAAGGTCAGTGAATGGGAAGGGTTCATCTTCAATTGACTCGACTTCACTATCACTAGCATTGCAGTACTGGTAACAATATGTATCATTGATTTGGAGGTCTTCGACTCGTTTGTACGCATCTTCGGTGTCACCATCATTGGACGCTCCATGAGATGCCATGACAAAACTAGATTGTCGTGCGCCTCCGGGCAAGCCGCTAGCTTGTATGGACAGTGGTCAGGAGAATGAATGTCAAGGAAACAGACGATGTTTGAGGTCGCGAATGACGTATGAGTCAGCGTGCCTGATCAATCTTCGCCCTGTGGGTCCTCCCATCCTTGGCAAGCTAGCCGCATCGAGCGTATACTAGAGACACGCTACAGCCTTGCATCCGTTCCCTCGGTAAACACCGCCAACAATACATGTATCTAATTCGAAGTCCGGCCAATATGGACCATATCGATGCTACTCGATTACTGGTCATTAGTAGATTGAAGACTACGGAGCAAAAGCCAAGAGCAAATGAAGCCATTGGAAGATCAATCATTCAATTATTGCTATCGGATGTGATCAATGTGTCGTCTCAGATCCTTTTGTGCTGCTGGTAAGGGTTGTTCCATATGCCAGGTTCTAGGCATGCTTCTCGCGGCAGCTGCTTAACAATCGTTGCACTAAGACTTAGCTGTGTTCAAGACCCGCCCCCCTTTCGTTTTCTCTGGCAATGCACGCTTAGAAGTTTCTTGGCCTATGGCCCGGTTAGTTTGACGTCTCATTCATTGACGTGTGCCAGTCCTGCCAGATTCAGAGCCCTTTTGCTCTTCGAAGACCTGAATGGGAGCCATGTCTCCTCTACTGGTGTTTGCTGTCTTGATGTAAGGTCGACGTTGCGAGTACTCTGATCTGAAGTTTGACCGCGTCGACGAATGAAGAAGATGCCCTTTCCCGCTCCTAGCTTGATGCGTTTGGGAAAACGTTCTGGTTGGGTCCCACCATCCTCCAGCTCTCGATACCACTGAAGACCCGGCGCGATAGATGAAAGATCTATGGTGGGAGCGTCTCGTTTCGGGCCGATCATGCAGAGTTTTAGTATCTCCAATCTCAACCATGAGGATTGTAGGGCGAACATGATTTCGTCGTCGACCAGATACCTGAACCCGACCTKGAATTCAACACTTAATTCTTTGAGCTGAGGAAAGATTTTTGGCAACATCGCTAAATGCGTGCTGACTCTGGTAGCATAAGCTTGATCACAAATCGAGGTTTCAAAGATCAAAGCAACAAGGTTGATATTATGGAGCGCATGCTGGACGCCGGTTGAGATCTCAGGTGGAATCGCCCAAGACTTGTCTAGCGTTGGGATATTGAAGGTGTGATGTCTGTACAACAGGCCCGACGCTTCATGGAAGATTAATTTCTTCGTCAATAAAAGAGAAATCTTGTTGTAAGCCGTGACCCTTCTCGAGTTGCTCGAAGCCAGTGTGTTCAAGAACGGCTTTACAGTGCGAAACCTTTGTGCGTGGCTTCGACTGTATATCCTGCTCGAGAATCTCTCCATATACGTCTGCCACTCGCGATCCGAAAAGACCTGTAGCCCGAAAAAGGCCTTGTAGATCATGAATCGAATATCGAATGGGAGATCAAGGAAGTTGACATGCTTGGTCTGCCGGATCAATTTGCCTTCCTTGCTCAGATGACCGTCCGGATCTGGGACGCCTCGGAGGATGCGATGTGCCCTCTCAACACTCTCAGAATCATATCTCTTGAAGCTCGTCATTGATTTCCAGGAACTCAACACGGCGAATGATCGATTTTGAGGCTCTTCAATGGCTGTGACACTTATACGGTGCTTGGCTGTACCATTGCAAAGGACCAGAAAAGAAAGTGTGGAGAAGAGACAGGTTTGAAAGGTGACGATGTTGTAATGGGGTGGAATTTTGCTGACGAGTGTGCAAATTTAGGGCCAAGTATGAAGAAACGAGACCGAAGTGGTAGCAGTGGGATAGAAGCCTTATATAGCACTTCGGAAGACTCGGGCGTGGCGTTCGTAAATGTGATGTAATCTTGCATCGAGGACAAGTGTTGTGGTGGGGTAATTATTCTGGAAATCTCAGACAAATACCTTAGGTGAAGTTCACGTGCCGGACCACTCCCAATTCGAAATCTCTAAACCTTTTGCCCCCAGCGAGCAAAAGCCTCATGAGCCTCGTTCCTGCTGACTAATCTATGTTCCTTCACGCCTTTGCCTGGAGATATCTCTATACCTGAATAACTGTAGATGGCGCCCGTCTCTTTCGAAAGCCCGGGATGACCCTTCTTTTCCCGCTATTGAAGATCGATCCAGTATATACGTGCTTTGTTTTATSSTGTGCACAGGTCTTGGCACACCGCGGGACATCGTGTAGCCCTCCACTTTCTTCATCCCGCCATCAATCCAATGCCACAGGGGAGCGATACGAGCCAAATCATTTGAATCGGGTCCTAAGCCCCAATTCCACCCTTGAGTACGAATTTCCAGATAGCTCAGACGGTCTGAAAATTCGGAGAGGATGTCGAAGGGGTGATGTGTGGGACCGAACCAGAAGTAAAGCTCGACTATAAGGTGTTCCAGCCAGAGGCAATATCTCTTGAGCACGGATAGCTGCCGGTAGACTTGTGCTTGCTCATCATCTTTGTAGGGATTGGGGAAATATCTCTTGTTGTTCCTCAGTT
The DNA here is from genome assembly GCA_001956345.1 of Ramalina peruviana. Lineage (NCBI taxonomy): Eukaryota > Fungi > Ascomycota > Lecanoromycetes > Lecanorales > Ramalinaceae > Ramalina > Ramalina peruviana. The sequence continues at coordinate 52,368 of MSTJ01000058.1, forward strand.
CGACCTTTGTCAACCACTTGAGCGGCTGATGATCGATTCCTAGTGTGGGGCTGAAATTGGAACCATGCTGTCTGAAACGCCAATTGCCCCTCGCGAAGGCAAAGGTGTGGAGACGATACAAAATTGGGCGAGCGTCGGCGTAGACGGCTTTGCTTACTCGCAGCAGTGGTACCTTGTCGTTGGCGGATACAGCCCTGGCGTTCGCGATGGGTTCAGGTGGTACTGCCTCCCAGTCTCGGACGTAATGACTGATCAAGCATGTTGGCATGGATTTAAGCTTCCGCCATGGGGCAGGGTCAGGCATAGGTTCGCCTTCAGCTGGGATGTAGTCCCTCATGGCGAAGTAGGATTCGTAGATCATGTTCCGAAGCTCAATAGGAAGGCTAAGAAAGTTTGTGCCTCTCATAATTGTGCCGTCGGAAGGGTTCTGTCTATGGAGGCAGGAGGGTTGGTGTAGGGACGCGTTTGGGATACGATGTTGAGAGAGATCCATGAGGTCGAGATGTAGTCGAAGCAATCAAGTAGTATCAATGCAGTGGTGGTACCTTCTGGAAGAAGAGACCGAGAGAAGTTCGGCCGCACATTCGCTGAGAGCCCTGTGTCGATTCAAAACAACCTGTGCCGAGTCAAAGCTCCCTGTGTCGAGTCAAAGCATGTGTTGGAAGCTTGGAGGTGTTTTCCCGTCCAAGCCAATGTCGATCTGTGAGTTTACACAGCTGACATTCGTTCCGCATGCGTTAGCGCTTTTTAGACTATGACACCTCGACACCCTACTATCATCTCGAGTCTCACGCTCTCAGTTTTCCCTCAATCTGAATTCCATAATCTTTATCAAGACTTGTCATCGAATCTCTTCAAGCCTTTGTAACAGATTTCGGGAGCTATGCCTTGCGAGAACAAAGCCAGCAAAGAGCACTCTTTCGCTCCGGCGCCCAAAGACCCCGCAATGAATGTGCCACCGGGGCTGCTGACGATCCCTCCAGAAGTGCGACTGGAGATCTACGACATCTACTTCGCAACCCGATCATACAATGACGACCTTGGCATTCCCCAACGCTTCCAGGACCCCACCGCAAAGACTGAAACAGGATTGATCCGATCCCTCATGGACCGTTTGGAAGTAAAGTCGGACGACTTCGACTCCCGGCGAGAGACGTCAAACCTCAACCTACTACTCGTGAGCAAGCTCATCCACGCCGAAGCAATCCCAAGCTTCTACCACCATCACCTCTTCTCCTTGCCTACCTATTGCAGTCCTGTGCCCGGCCCAGGCTGGACCGGACTCAATTTTCAACCACCGCTACTTCGTCCGGAGCAGACGCGTCATTTCGACCTGCTCCGGAAACTGGAGCTGGTGCATCAGCACCTCGGGGATGTGGTGCCGGATCGCCAAACCACGGACCGTGCAATCAGCTCTTTGCTCCACCTCCTGATCGCCAAGTGCCCCTCTCTTCGGCACCTCTCGATCCGCGTGATTTGCGACATGAAGAAGGAACGCGCTGGCTTCTGCGCGCTGAAGAGGGCTAGGCGKGTGGAATACCCTTACTTGGACTTCCGCCGCCAGACGCCCCTGGCATTGCAATCGCTCCTACCGCGTCTGGATAGGCTGGAGATTCATTTGGTGGATAGTGCGACGGATGGGGGCTGCCGGATATGTGGAGGACAACCGGTCTTGCTCACGTGGGCATGGTATTGGAGGCACGTTGGCGAGGAGCAGAAGGCAGCGAAGGGCGGACGAAGTTCCAGAGCACATTTCTTCTACGATCGGTCCGCGGAGATCTCGCCGGAAGATATGAAGCGCGGGTTTGAGGAGGATATTGTTTATTCGCTTGCTAGCATGGAGCCGTTCGCTCATTTCGTCAAGCCGGGGGTGGATCGGGGATACTGGGATAAGTATGTCAGGGGTGGTCGGCGTCCCATATTGTCTTGAACACCACTGGAGGCAGCGAGTTCAGCTTGCGGGCTTCTCCAAGTTCCAGGGAAAATATTGATGAGCCGCAAATCTGACGGCCTCAAGGATTATCGGAGTTTCAATGATGGTCTCCAGCTTCAAGGATCATTGAGCTGAGATAAAGCGTAGACATCTGAGTATCCTCGGAATGCATCTCAGTACATGTAACCAATCCATGTAGACATCTTTTGTCTTTCTTTATAATCATGAAATCCAAATTACAGAAGCCTAAACAGAAAGGAAAAGATTGGAGGGCGATTCAGCAATGCGTAATGTTCTCCAGCTCGGGGATCTTGTCACCGTTTGAGTGGTTGAAGTCACCTTCATGTCTCTTCAGGTATCATTATATCATGGAAACCCGCATTATCGCCGGACGTCCTGGACGGGCTTCGCAAGCGCCCCATGCACCGTTTCAACCATTCGCTTCTCCCCACATGATCATCCGACACTGACGACCCAACCATCACCCTCGACCTCACCCCTACCGTTCCTCCCGCCCCAAAGAACGACACCCCTCCCGCCATCTCTACTCATATCAAATCCATCAGCGGCGAACCATGCCCTGGGCCCCGGATGCGCCTTCCCCATTGCGCCTTCCTCCGCTGCTTCCTCAATACTGGCTTCAACCCGCACTTCCGCCCACGTCATCGGCGGCGTACTCATGCCTACCGTTGAGCGAGCCTTGTCCTTSAGGCCAGCGGGGGTCAGTGTAGGAGGTGGGAGGCCGTAAGCCCATGCATCCGAGAACAGCAGCGGCTGCTCTTCTTCCTCAGCTGATTTGGACAGAGCAGCCTCGTCATTCTCAATTGATGCGGCTTCAGGTTTGGAGGCGGCGCTTTCGCCCATCAGGTAGAGCAGGTAGTGCCGACCCACGCCCGAGGTCACTGGCAAGAGCACGGCGCCGATGCGCGACTGCGGTCCAGGTGTGAGAGGATTGGTGGGGATGGTATTACGAGTCCAGGACGGGGCGGCGGGTGCTAGTATGGAGGTCTTGTTGGGATCCAAGGGATGAGGGGAGATTTTGAGGGGGATGCTGGAGATGTCATGGGATAATTGGGAGGTCCCGCTGATTGTGTAGATGATGTCGTTTGCGAGAGCTAGTGCTGCTGTAGATGGATTGGGGGACTCGTCGGAAGATGGAAGGAAGGCAAGAGATGACCATGTTCGAGTCGAGATGTCGAAGAGCCAGGTATCGGTCATTGGAGGAGTCGAAGGGGAGGTCAGACCACCGTGGACGATCAAGGTGCCGTGTGCGTCGGAGGAGAGGTCTTCCTTCATGACAAAAGGCTGATCGGCCGCCGGGGTGGACGAGGTACCACTCACCAAGCTGGGAAGTTTGGACATTGTGGATGTGAAGGACTCGCTGTATGAAGGTTTCTGAGAAGGGCGGTCGGAGGCAACGCAGCTATGTTGGTAGCGAGCTGGTGGCATTGATGCTTCATTGTCGTCGACAGCATCGATATAGCTCCAACCTAGGGTTTTGGTATCAAAGATCCATACTCTTCCCATCTCTTCGATTGGCTTGCCATCCTCCCCCCTCCCACCAAACAAGTAGATGCGATGTCCAATCCCAGTGGCAGTATGTCCTGCTCTGGACCCTGGCGTCTTTCCATCTTGGCCCTCACCCAACGCTGGTACGCTTTCTGTTCATCAATATGATTAGATATATACTGCAATCTTCGCATCAAGGGGGAGCCTTACTGTAGTCTGGTTTGGTTTGCTCCCCACCATCGGCAGACGGCAAACCAATTATGTGGACCTCATCACTTGCGAGCTTCCCTGTATCGGTTTCTCCACCAAATAGATACGCAAATCCATCAATCACGGTGATAGAATGGTTGATGCGAGGGATGATGGTCTCGTTGGAGATCCTTTTGAAAGTCGCTGAAAGAGCTGGGGTAGGCTTCGCGACGCCATAGACAACACCAGCTTGGATACTCGTCGACACCACCTCCTCTGCTACGATTCCTACTGCGGCTGCCTCCATCTCGAATTCCTGTTGCGAATGTCAATGAAAGAGAGCCAAGAAATGACGTTGTCGTGAACTCGCGACGCGATTGAGACGGGACTAGACTCAGGGTTGTGACCCTAAGTTTTTTTTCAACAAAATTTTGCTCCAGCATCTACAGGATGAGACCAAAGGGGTAGGACGCAATGATCAGGAACATAATGAAAGAACCCGCTACCGGAATTAAAAAAATACATCTCTGTACCTGTGTGAGAGCTAGTATGCACCATCCAGTCGGCGCCCAACCAAACACCTGCAAAAGGGTTTGCCATGAAGCCAAGCGCCATGACATGCATTGGCAATAGCACAAAATCAACATGCTCAAACGGAAAGAGACTGAGCAACAACATCGGATTGCAATGGTAGAAAGCTCCGTGACACTAATTAATCAGCAGCCGCTCATTTCATGTCAGAGCCAATAGGCAGGGCGCAATCAAGTTCTCGTAGATTGCCAAAAATCGATATACGAAGACACTGACTTTTGTAGTCACGGAGACTATCGTCGGTGTATTTGTGTGTTTTCCCGAATTCAGTGTCCCGAAAAAGATCAATGTAGCAAGCAAAAGGTTGAAATACTCTTCGCACGTATTGGCATGCGAGGACCCGGAGCGTAACGAAAGACCTGGCTCGGTCAAATCTTGAATTTCAGCGAAGACGAAGGATTCGACAGCGAGGACGCAGTCCTTACCTGAAAGTAATGATGAAGATGCCTTTTTTATCAATAGTACACCGAGCCTACTATTCTCAAACGAAAGATTGCACTCGGATTGATCGGCTATCGTCAATTCTGAAGAGCTGTTGGTAAGCTTCACAGGGTATCTGCCTCGGGAAGCCTGGACAACGTGTCCACGAGTCTGAAGGGCACCCTAGGCGTAGATCATCAGACCTTTCCAGTGCCTTCCAACACCGCCAGCATGTCAGAGAGTGACAATCCGTACTAACCCTAAGCTGGGTCGCTTCACCATGCTCTCTTCGGCTGCCACACTTTAGCTTTGCTTTGAAAACCGGCGAACACAACCAGCACTTAGCTCGCATTATGTTCTTTATCAGCACTGAAATATCGAAATTTCTCCATCCATCATCCACATTACCCAGAAAGCGCTGCACCAACATCGACAATCGAAGATGCTTAGAAAATATCGCGCCAAATACGCAGCCAGTGAGTCTAGCAGTGAGACTAGCGAGCAAACCGCAGGATCTGCATCCAGCAAGCTCGGGAGCGATGCCCTCAAATACAACGCCATCGGTAGCTATACTGTTCAATCCAAAGAGCTTGATGAAGACACGTATTCCTACAATTACATGTACCTGAACATCACCAAGACCGATGCAGATGGATTTGTAGCCTTCTTCAGTATCAGCGGTATTACTGGGATCATGCTCCTTGGCACGGATGAAGAAGAGCTCTTCTTTCGCTGGCTGGACAAACGGTATGAAGGCCAGGATCAATCTGCTTCCGAAGATGCCGGAGCCCAGGAGGTCATAAAGGAAGAGGACTCCAGTCATACCGTAGCCAGTAAGTCGATCCCCGCAGCATTCATTTTAGACTCGTTGCCCTCTTAGACGATTGTTTGACTTACATGGCACCACTGACTCAATTTACCATGCAATCCTGTCGACCTCCTCAGCTTACCTTTCGAAGCGGCGGTACTAATTCTTATTCTCCTCAGGTAGCAAGACGCTTGAGATTGAGGACCAGGAGAGCAGAAAGAGCCCAATCAAGACAGAAGCTCATCATGATCCTGACGACAACAGCCCCAGCCCTGATGGCACTCCCCTCTTAGGTCTCAAGCGTGAACGCACGTCTTCGCCAAGCTCCGACGACGATGTGTTTTCAAAGCGCCAGAAGCTCCATGACACTACTGTCACAGCTACGACAGTGACCCATGATGCCCTGTTCCTGATGTGGCGCGGTCGTAATCCTGAAAGCGAGATCCAATTGGACCCCCAAGGAGACTTCATTGGTCACCTCAAGTTCCTAGATGCGGAGTGCAGCCAATACGAAGGTGTCTTCTATGATACCTGGATGGAAATGCCAATCAGGATCAAAGGAGGAAAGGTCAGCCAGGACCCTGGAACACCGGGCGAGAAATGGGCCGAGCTCTCCTGGCGCGTCTGGGAAGATGAAGGAGGGGAGATGTAATGGCATTGAACAATTGACCAAAGGCCTGATTCAGCACTTGAGCAGGCAATTCGAGCACATGAAGCCGAACTGATTTGCTCGGATACGTTACAGCCTTCTTGGATTCACATGAGGGCTCGGACTGCCAACATCTCAAACGACACTGTGCCCACGTTCTGGGGAAGGCAAAGCTGAACGCTATGCGTCTCGCGTTGATCATTCCTCCGTCTTGAGTACGTGAGTTTTTGGCAAAGCCACTGGCAGTTGATTCTTCCAGTTTTCCTTTATCCGAACGAACCAAACTGCCTGTACCTGCCGACAAGCTGCCTTTTTTGCTCTATTTTGCGCACTCACAGAGTCTTATTCGTCAAGGTTCAACACTCACCGAGACGGTCACCCTGGAGACGAAATTTTGACACACCTCTGAAAGCCCCACACCTGGGTGTCTCAGCAACGAAAGGTTTTACAAACGAGGTTTCCAAACACATCATTTTCGCTTTCTTCCCCTTCTCTTTGCCACTAAACTTCTGTCTACAATTTAGTCGACTGCGAACATTGGCGTCTCGACATTATATCTTGACTTTCACAGTCTTGCGATGTATACTGAGTTTTGCAAGTAATTAGCGGTCACCGTTACTTTAATCCTCTCGTCTTGAACAAGCTTGTCTAGAGCTTATACCTCGAAGACATCATTCACGTCGTGACTGCCATCATGGAGGTTCCGCCTGCCATCCATTACAGTGTGTTCTCTTACAGCCATCAAGGGTTTTTCTTTTCTGCGGCGCCCCAGTTGCAGAGGCTTGCTGGTCAGCGTCTAAAAGAAATACTCAACCCTGCGTTAATGGATAATTCTACAATGCGGAAGCGTCTTGAGAAGGACGCTCGGAGATTGATCACGGGGGCTTGGGTTTCTGCGCATCTTGCATTCTACGACATCCAGACCAATCCAGACGGAAATTGGAGAACGAGGCTGGAGGCACTCAAAGATGCTGTAGAAGCGGGACGGGTAAGGATCTTGTCCAAACCACTAGTGAAAGTTACTGATTTTCATTGACTCCGTAGTGTGAGAAGCTTGCGAGCAAGGTCCTTGAAATTCATTGCTGGTTAGCAGACCAGTGGAATTCACAGCGCTTGTCTCCCAGCTCGAACAGATCTCAAGAGAAATTTCGAAAAGCTTCAAGTGCAACGGTCGAGGCCAACCTTGATCAAGATCAATTCTTGCGGAAGTACTTTTGGGGCCCACATGGCACAGCCGGCCAGGGGCGGATGAAAGGACCCATGACCTTGATTGGCTTGAATGATGTGAACGAGATGACTAAGGCCGCCAAAAATCTGGATATTAAGACCACACGAATTGTGGAGGGAGGTCGGGCCATACTGGTGATAGGAGGTTCTGTGGATGAAATCTTCAAAGTTGGTTCTTCATTGGAGCATGACACGGGCAAGGACAAACATTGTCCAAAGGACATGCTTGGCCCTTCCAGTCTCGCCAAACACATGGAAGTACATTCAAGTTCACCAATTTCCGGCCCTATCCTTCAACACGCCAGGGGTCAGTATATGATTGAGAGCAAAGATATCGAGATACAGTGGCAGGCCCACGGACATCTTGACCTCGAGAGAATGTTTTTGCAAATTTCCAAAAACCATTATGACGGCTGGGTTGGTCAATTCACTCTTGGCGCCTTAAATGGGGTCATGGTCCTTGACACTGATGTCCATCGCCTCAATGCTCGATGGATGCAGAGCAAAAATGGGTCGTGCCGTGTTAAAGAATTGGAATCCGATGTAGAGAGCGGCGACAGCGATAGTGGAGACGAGGAGCCGGCTTGTGGGGAAAATCATAATGGCACGAAGCACGCTCCTCCAAGCTACAAATTCAGATTCAATGTCAATGGTGCCCGTCAGCAATTTCGACCGCCGACTTCTAGTACTGGACGGTCTTCAAGGCAAGTCAAGCCGGCAAAGGTCGATTGTAATAGCATGATATATTTCAGATGGCTTGAAAAGTATGACGCGTGGAAAGAAACCTCCCGTATTGAGACTGACCCAAGCGATGGGCAGGAGGGGGCCCTGAAGTTTCTGAACGAGGAATGTACAGTCTTTGAAGGTAGTATCAGCGGAAGCTGGCTGGGGGAAGATATCTCTTTTCAGGGCTTCAAGTGTAGCCATGAGACGGAGTCATTATTTTGAAGTCATAAGAAGTTCTCATTCGAAGGATCAAAAGAGTTGAGGAAGACCGAAGGTGTTAATGTTGATTGAACCTGCTGGCTAACAGATGAGATACTTTGGCGCTGTTCCCAATAGTCCGATCGGCATACCTCCATCGTGCCACAGACAAAAGAAGCATTCGAGTTTTCGTTTACAACAATCACGACATAAATCTGGAACAATTCTTGAATCTATGAATTCGGTGCGGAAAGATCACGGCGACATCGGAAATGGGAGCTGTCCTGCTGTCTTCCTACGTATTGCCGCAACACGGAGCATTTGAGAAAGGCGCCAGCCTTATGTCTCAAAACAGCTGATCTTTCTCCTGTTTCCCAGTGGTATTACGGCATGTGATCATCGTCGTCTTGCTTCGTGGGTCTGAACACAAGCATTGCATGCATGAAACGCAGTTTGTCCGATGTTGTACAATATTCATGTCTCGGGTTCCAGGGGCAAGTCTCCTTGGCCTGAGCTTAAGAGCGGATTTCTCCCTTCCCATCTTCACCGTCTTCATCCACCTTAATTTATCTTCCTACTCAGAGCTCCTTACCTTTCTTTGAGAGACATTTTCTTGCTTGTCCCATCTTTCTTGCTTGCGGAACGGTGCTGGGCACCTGGCTGCTGTTCAACACACTCTTTTCCTTATCAACTACAGTACATCAATTGGCTTGGTGTTCGACATACCTCTTTCTCATCTCCGCCTTTGAAGCTCTCTTGACGTTTTGCCAGGTGCATCTTGGTAGTCCGTCCTGTTCCTGGTTGATTACTGCAGGTCCTGCCTGGATCCAGGATTGCAGAAGGCCTTCAGCTGAGTGAGGTATGACGGTCTCGGAGTCCCATTCCTTGGTCGTTGGCTTGGTCTACCTTGGCTCCCTGATTCTTGCAAATAGACCATCATGCTGACAATGATACAACAAGCAGAGCCGGTCTCTCATCCCTCACCCTCACCAAATACCCTCGTGCGCCTTTACGCCTCGGACCTCGCATCACGAAATGGGTTGCGTTTCTTCTAAGGAGATCGACACTTACGAGGAGAAAGGGCTTCCCCAACGCAGGGAACCTCCACCACCATACCCAACATCCTACACAGAGAAACGAGGGCATGGCCAGATGCAAGTCCGCGCGCCACAGCAGCCTTACAGCAATGAGAAGTCCTCTCGCGGCGCCCTAGCACCCATGTCACACAATTGTCATCTAGGCAGAACCGACTTTGACGACTTTTCGGCGCAGCAAGCGCAGCACGCTCAATGGTCCCCTCCGCCCACTCAGCACAAACGCCCAGCAAAAGTCGARTTTGACGCCTTTTCGGTTGAACAGGCGCAATTCACCCATTGTCMTCCTGCTCGAGAGCTCACACAATATCGATCAAATGGAAGGTCGAAGATTCGCGTGCCAGCGAGACCATCGTATGACTCAAAATCATCAAGATACAATTGTCCGCCAACTCGGAGTGTCGCAAATAAGGCACAGCTTGTGAATGCCGCTCACCCCAAAGGCTCACAATGTGCAGTCATTCGAAAATAGGAGACTTGTAGACCTGTACACTTTGCGTGACATGAGGAGGACAAATGGACCTAGAGCTCAAGTGAAGGCTTCAGGGAGATTTTGGATATGTGCCGGACAAACTCAAACACAGGGACGATAGCGATAAAATCGGGGACTTGGCATCATCTTCTGGAAAGAATCAATTTCTTTGTCAGGACTAAGCCTGCGAATTTTGCGAACAACGGATCTTGCAGCAACAATCCTCCGTCTTTGTTCGTTTCCGTGCTTGATTGTGGTTTTCTTCGGTTCCACCATCTCCGTGCCACTCTACTGCTCAAGGTCTCATCAGAGGCTGACTGTACGCTCAATGTTCTGCAAAACCTACCCTCATTGTTTCAAACCCCCGCCCACGAATGTTGCGATTTTCTCGACATCATGACGCCTTCACGACATTCCCCACGGACAATGCCATTCTCCCCCTTCCTACATATCCCCCCACTTACCATCCCACTCATTCATCTCTCGCCATTCCTCTCCCATACTCACATCCTTTTTCCACCAACCACACAGCCCAACCCAACCAACTACATACCACATCCACATCCACATCTACATCAACCACAATGGACGTCGCCCACGCCAGCAGCGTCTGCGGCCTCTGCAAGTACCTGCTGACCACGCAGGAAGTCCAGAAATCCAACGCCAAGAACGACGAGCCGCTCTGCGTGGAGTGTCGGGAGTATAAGAAGACGATCCGCAATTTCAAGGGGAATGGGGGAGGGTTGTGGGCGGGGCCTACGTTGCCAAGTAGGCTGGGATGAGCGGAAATGATATTGAGGTATGGCAGGTATGGAAGTAGAGTGCGTGGGAGATAATACGAATATTGCCTCTTCCGGATGGGCTCAGTGAGCATTAATTTTCACAGCATGTACAACAAAGGAAAGCAGGCAGACCGTGCATCACCTTTCATTAGAGGACTTGACCTACTCTACTACTCCCACTCTTCATCCTCCTTTACGCATGCCCTGCACAACCAGTCCCTGGGGGAACATCCCTAGTATCTCCTTCCTATATGTCAGTTCCGCTTCTTGCCATACTCTCGACCACGCAATCCATTTCCCCAGCTCTGCAACTCTTGTGCCAAACGAACCACACGCCCGTCTTGGCATTAATGATGCCTTTTTGTACTCGTACCGAGCAGATAGGACGTCAAAGCGTGCACATATCCAGACGGCGACGTTCGTGGCAGATCGCTCTGCCGTCAGTTTTCCGGTCGTAGAAAAATTCTGCGCTCACTTTTTAGAGATGGTTGGGGCAATGGAAAACTTTGTGGGAGGGCTTGTGCTAATGCGATATCGCCATACCAGAGCGTTGGGATCTATGAGGGAGGGGTTTGGTGATGCTGTTGCTTCTCGTATGTGGTCCGGGGGGGGTGGGGGGCGTGGGGGGGGATGGCAGCAGTCTGCACTGCAATAGTCACGGTATTGTTGGTGTTTGTGCTTTTTGGTGCTTTGGTGAGCTCCTTCTTGGATTAGGACGCATGGTTTCGACAAGAGGGTTTGAGGACGGTGGATWGTGCTCTTGTTTCGGATCTTGACTCAAGAGAGAAAGGAAGGGTCTGCATTTACACGATGTGAGGAGAGCGGGTTGCAACTTGGTCTCATTCTATAAGTACAAACTCGCTAATGGATAGATCTTGTTATGTATCAAGAGTCCCTGAAATACCTCAAGTATAGCTGACAAACCATGGAAACTTCTTGCAGTATATTGTCAGGTAGAAGCAGAACCATCTGGGCAGCGACCAGCGCTCTCCCATAATCTCACCTCAGCGCCAAACCCGAAGCGCCTTCCAACCCACTTTCAGATTTGGGTTCTTGATACCAGCATTATCGTAGGCTTTGCAGCTATCACACTGCTTCTGATACGTCTGAACTTGGCCAATCGTGAGCAACTCGTGACAACCTTTGTTACCGCACTCTATGAACGGTGTTTGTAGCGCCAGACACGTCCCGCAGGCATAACCATCGCCGGTGTGTGCTTTAGCATCCTTGAAGACGAAATGCATGCAGTACTTGCATCTTGCGTAGCGGGCCTTGGTGCAGGGGATGCAGGCCCCATGTGTCGCGAGATGTAGTATGAGATACATATTTATATCCGTGTTTGCTGGCATCCTGACGCATTTACCGCAATCGTGGCATGGTGAATGGTTCTCATCGCTGCATTTGACGCACACTGGCTTGTTTCTGTGCCGCCGCTTGTTGCTGTTCCCCAACTCGGCGTTGGTGATAGGAGCTTCGCAGCAGTGACACGGGAACACGGTGTCCTTGGAGACGTCGGATTGGAGGGCGCAGGCCATCTTTGTGTGGGCTTTTAGGCTGGGAGGTTGGGCTTTCTGATCGAGTCGTATAGCGAGTAGCTGTGAAACGGAGTAAACGCGGTATTGCTTATTAATCATGGGCGGAGAGTCGTCAGGTCTATGCCTCGCATCTTAGTAACGAAGTCGGAATATCTTGGGAATATTCATACGATGGAGTTTACCGGCTTTCGAAAATCTATTAATGTTTACTGCAGGTGTATCTGATTAGGGCTGATTGAGCTGAATTAAAGATGAGATTTGTAGATCGGACAGGGCGAAGAGATTTCGATCAAATGTGGAGTGGTGAAAAAGTAGAGATTGGAGACTTGCGTTCATTTAAATCTATGCTCAAATTCTCTTTGAAACTGTAAGCGGTGAGTGAATCGCGCTGTCGTACAATACATCAATTTGATGTTTCAATCGGGAGCAAGGGATCGTTACGCATTCGCTCGTGCTCAACGTCTGRGCTTCGTGATAACGTTTCAACAAGGTGTAAGAGAGACCTGTAACGTAGACCCTCGGAACCTGGTCCCTGTTTCAAGGCAGACGGGCAGTCATTGGATCTTTGGCACTGATATTTCCTCGTTGAAAGGTACACTAGACTTCTCCGAGAAAGTGATCCAGACAATGCTGTTATGTAACTCCCAAGCGTTCGCGCCCAATGACTGGGTCATTATYAATACGTTTCAAGGAGCCCTGTATCATAAAATCCATGCGCTTCGTGCTGACTCGCGTGTCACAACATATTTMTTCATGAATGAGTCCCCGTTTCATTTGCGATTATATGCTAGACAACCAATACCAATGCTGACCAGATGTCACATGGCGCAGCAACAGCTGCATTTTTCACTCCTTTCCATCACGGCTCTTTGTTAGTGAATGGTACCCTTTGAAATCTTGTCGCAGGATTCAGAGTCTCCTCAACATCCGCTCATCTTTTTATTCGGTAAAATTACTTTATTGATAACTCGCGGAAGATACAGCTCCATCTTACATTAGCTTTGTTGCGAGATCGCATTACTGCTCAACATGTGACAGTCTCGTTACCCTCAACTTCTTGATGTAGGAGTTGCTGCGATAGCCGGGTGTCATGGCAGTTGAGATACTAGTTGTAGGTAACGCTGATCCGATGAATCTGGATCTACGAAGAAGTACTGCTTTGTCACTTCCCGACATCTGAAGTCCACTTTATCGAGTTATTCATGACATTGCAAAGTATTCAACAAATCTACAGACTCACGTTGCACACGCATTAGAGAGACACATAGCATCACACCACCACAGCGGATCGCTCTCACCTACTGATCCAGCATACCTCCTCCCAAATGCCTACATTCTGGCATCAATATAACTTCACCGTCAACATCTTACCAAAACCCCCCCCTGTCCCCCCTTCCTC